>PVJN01007814.1:54473-68117 GCA_004026805.1 Lasiurus borealis | reverse complement strand
CTTCTTCCTTTCCTCTGTGTTCTTGTCGATTTTGTCTTCCAATCTTTTAAACCAGCTTATGATCGCTTCTCTGAACTCTTTCTCTGGCTGGCTTGTTTCTGCTTCTATTTCATTTACTTCCTTTTCTGGTGAAACCTGCCTTTCTGTCTTATGTGGGCTGTTTCTTTTTCTGCCCATGGTCTTTCTTCTCCGGGTGTCTATTGCTATGTAGTTCTCTCTCCTACGTTGATTGAGCCGCACAAACGTGTGCTCCGTGGATCTCTGAGTCCGCTGCTTGTCCGTGCTGATTGGAGAGCGGAGCTCTGGGTCCCCGGGTCCCCAGCTGTTTGATGTGTGCGCAGCTGCCGGCTTCAGATGGCTGCAGACATCCACCTCCCTCTGAAAGATGGTGCGGTCTCCGTGCTCCTGCCGGGGGCTCGGGCGGGCAAAAACCCTTTGCAGTGGGGCTGCCCGGCTGGGAGAGCCCCGTTCAGCAGTTTCCCGCCTTCTCCTGGAGGATAACTGGCTCCCAACTTGCCTCCAATCACTCCCAGTGCGACTCCCAGCCGCTCTCTCTCCCTCTGCCCAGCGACAAAGCTCCAGGTGCGTCTGTTTACTCCGCCGCCATTTTTCCCGGATCTCCTCACTCAACTTCTTGAGCTTCATTTATTTTTCAAACAATGGTATTAACATACTACTTCAAATATGTTAAGTCCTCACTTAACATTATTCATAGGTACTGCCACTTGAAGCAAAGTAACATATAAAGAAGCCTATTTTAAAATAGGCTAACATACATATAAATAAGAGTTATATTCCTATAGCATTTCATCAATGTGATAATGAAACTATGTTGAAGGTATGAAATTACTTGAGGACCTGCTGTACTTATCTATAATCACTAATTCAACTTCTTTGTTTTGAAATAGCTCTCACTAATGACACCAATGACTTATATTTTGTCTAAAGGTGAAATCCCTGATTCAATTTTTTTGAACCATCAGCAGTACTTGGCATGGATAGCAAGGCTGTCCTTGAAGTACCATCTAGTTTTCTCTCACTAGACACATTATTTTTGTTATCAGTCACCTTTGCTAACAATTACATGCTCTGGGGGTTAGGGCTTCAACATTATTTTTTTGAGGTAGGGGCCAAATGAACCCATAACACTTAGATTAGATTGCAGTATGTATAATTACATTAGTATTATGCATACAGCATTTTTATTTTTATTTTTTTCATAAAGAATTTTTATTTTTTAACATATTTTATTGATTTTTTTACAGAGAGTAAGGGAGAGGGACAGAGAGTCAGAAACATCGAAGGGAGAGAGACATTGATCAGCCGCCTCCTGCACACCCCCCCACTGGGGATGTGCCCACAACCAATGTACATGCCCTTGACTGGAATCAAACCTGGGACCTTTCAGTCTACAAGCCGACTCTCCATCCACTGAGCCAAACCAGTTTCGGCATGCATACAGTATTTTTAAAAATATATTTAGTTTATTTCAAAGAGGAAAGAAGAGGGAGAGAGAGATAGAAATATCAATGATGAGAGAAAATCATAGATTAGCTGCCCCCTGCATGACACCTCTTGGCATCAAGCCCACAACCCGTGCAGTGCCCTGATGGGAATGGAACAGTGACCTCCTGGTTCATAGGTCGACACTCAACCACTGAGCTAGGCCAGCCAGGTGATGCATATATTATTTTGAGCTTCAGGCTTGACAAGGTATAAATCAACATTTTATAACTTTGGACTTATAATCTTATTTTTCTTTAAGCCTCCAGACAATATATTTCAAAAATAGGAAACCCCAAAATTCCTATTTCTAACAGAAGCATGCTATTTTGGTAATTTTTATTTTGTCTTTTCGCCTTGTCTTTCAATAAGACAACCATCTGTCTAACTTAGTTTCTGTAAAAAAAAATATTGGCAAACAAAGAATACTTCTGACATGGAATATGAGATTGGGGGGGGGCGTCTTTAATTAAATTACTGTTTCTAAAGATTAACGAAAGTTAATGGCACTGATTGGTGCCATTTTGAATGTTGCCAAGTATTGGAGCAACCTTCAGGGTATTCTCCTCTACTAATGAAATAAAGTTAATGTTATTATTAAAAAGAGTCTAGAAGAAATATACTGAGTTGCCACTCAATTAGTGGGACTAGTTTTATGCCAATATCTTTCAGTCCTTATTTTAAGAAAATCATTAGGTCATGTAAATAAAAGTATAAGTCATTGTATCCTTCAATCTTTCTCATTGAGTGTTCTGTAGTGTTTCGGTGAAGTGAGATCTCTAGAGCTGAGATTCTTCAATGCCCACAGGTAAAAGTAATGATACTAGGCCATTCTGTGTAGTATTTGTTTTGCATTCCTACAGAGAAAGGTAACTTTACAGAATTGCTTATTGTGTGTACTGTGAGTTGAGAATATATGGTTACAATCCATTTAATGAAGTTCTCCTAAAACCCAAAAGCCTGTAAAATCTGAAACATAAAATTTCCTTTCTGCTAAATCAAATGCTTTTTTATCATTTTGGGTATTATAAGTACCATTTCTCTCTTAAACTGCACAGAAAATCAAATCCATTTATGCTATAAGTAAAACTTATGAGCAAGCTGTGGTTTTAATAAAACACAAGTCATTGGTGCATATAAGCAGATGTAACCTCTTTTGTCCTCCTACAATAGAGCTGTTGCATTTATGAATGGTCCTACTCAGATAAATGTACTTATGGCTCTTCACCAATCTTAATTAAAAAAAAAAGTATCCTCTCATTTAAGTTCAAGTCCGAGTTTTAAGATCTGAAACATAAAGGGTTGCGAATTAAATTTTCTAAAACATTTTCCATGCAAATTTCAGATTCAGGGGCATACATCACAAAGTTTTATCATTAGTAAGACTGAAATTTCTTCTGGAAATCACAGAATACAGAGCTGGAAGGGACCTTTGACAACACTTATTAATGACAGAGCTAGGATGAAACCCTAGGTCTTTTTTCTGATTTTAGTGTTTTCTCTACTGCCCAACACAACCTCTCCATATGTCCAATGATTTATCTGCAGCATCAGAGTTTCAAAGAAATCTAATTTTATTCAATTGGCTGCAATAGATATTTTAAATCTCCAATTATACAAAATCCTAAATGACATAATTTCTAAAATACTCATTCCAAATCCCTTATCAAACATATTCAGTCTTTTGAGCTGATATTAAAAAAACAAAAGAAAACATTCCCTTTATAACTATACCTTTGATCAGTCTTTCATTTTGACTAATCAGCATCTCCCCGAGATACTTCCCAGAAAGTATCTTTCCCAAACCTACTAATCGAGTAGACTTTTCTCTATTTTGATATGTGTGATTGGTTTTAGTATTCTCACAATAAGAAGCTTTTAAACTTGGTTAAAGACAAAATATCATATATGCATATATGTATAACCCATGGACACAGAATGGTGTGGGGAAGGATTGGGATGGGGTGGAAGTTGGATAGAGGGGAGCAAAAAGGGGGAAATGTGGGGCATTTATACTACTGACAACTATAAAAAAATGAAAACACATAAATGAAGATTGGTTAAAGCCCTTAGGTTCAATTCAATTATTAATTAATCTCAGTAGCCATTTATGCTTTGTATATCACAGAAAAAATAGCGACCATCCTTAAATTATTGATTCATCTGTTAGTATTGCATCAGCTGTACTACCTTTACACATTAACATTTCTAAAAATAATATTTTCAGCTTGCTTTGCTCTCCTTGTCAAAAGGAGAAAAATTAAATTCATCAAACTCACAACCTCAGTTTTCTCCTATTGATCATCTTGAGCAAATTCCTTGAGTACACAGTCATTCTGTTCCTTGTAGGTAAGGAGACCTTCCTCTGAGGGATTACAATGGCACTGAGCTCCTGGATTAGTTGAGTTGATTATCTTTCTTTTTATTTTTTCTCAAGTACAATAGGTCAGAAATAGCTTAATTGGGATGTATTATAAATTATATAAATTATTTTTATGCCACACTGGACAATTTCCCCATTGTGACTATTACTATTCTTTTGGTGTTAATTTTGTCAATATGTGAAAAACATTTCCGTGTAATTTGAGATATATAAAATATGAAAATAAAGTTATTTTGTGTTATCTCCATTATAAATGAAAAGGGTGCTACAGTAGAGTCCTCTGTTTCATCAGCATTAACCAGGTTACCAATGCATAGTTTCCATTGGATACTTTACTCCCATCTCCACAGTCGCTAAAAATTTTTTCTAATGCTTTTCTAGAAATAGTGTCTGTGTTCTGATAGATACTAATTTGGTTGTCGTAACTCTGAAATCTCAAATAACAGTTCCTTAAACTAGAGAGGTTTATTTTTCGTTTGCATCAAAATCTGCGCAGGCAGCTTCAAAATCAGCAGGGACCCTGGTTCTTTCTAACCTACTGATCTGATGTCATCAACACATAGCCCAGAAGAATTTCATAGCTCGTACTAATCTGTTTATGTTCCAGTCTGGGGAAGATGTAAAGACAGAAAAAGAGGGAATGTCTTGTTCTTTCAAATAAATGGCCTGTAGGTTGGGTCCACCATTTTTATTCACATTCCATTCCCCAAAACATAGTCATATGGCTGGCCTTACATACCTACAAGGAAGCATGCAAAATGTCCAACATAAATTCTATTCCTATCTATGAAAGAAAGAATGCATATTAGGGTACAATTAACAGCCTCTACCACTGTACTAGAAGGAAATGAATCTTAATAGTAAGCCAGTAATTCACTTAATTATGTAGCACTGTTTTCTGAGCTCTTTAAATTATCTTATTTTATCCTAACTTTAGTCATTTCTTTTTTTAAATTTTTATTAATTTTATACATATCTCCCCATTGTCCCCCTCCCTCCCAGGCATACCCCAACCCCCCAGTGTCTGTGTTCATTGGTTATACTTATATGTATGCATACAAGTCCTTTGATTGATCACTTAAATTTAATCTTCCTGCTGTAATTTCACAGTCTCTTTGAAGCTTTACTGTCTCTGTATCTATCCTTTTGTTCATCAGATTATGCAGCAACCTGGTTGGAATTGGAGAACCTTATGCTTAGTGAAATAAGCCAGTCAATGAAGGAGAAGCATCACATGATCTCACTCATTTGTGGATAATAAAGAACTTTAGTCATTTCTTAATGATCTATACTAAAACCTAGGAGGAGAGAAGAGTTGCAAATCATTGTAAGTGGCAAATAATACATAATATTTTATTTTGATTTGAATGTTCTGTTTCTTTAATGTCTAAACAATCAAGGCCAGCAACACTGAATTACAACTAAACCTCAAATACACTAGAATATTTCACACCTAGAAATAGCCTCATACTGCTCCTTCTTTTTTTGCAATTGTCTTTACTTGCTTGCTTGCCTGCTAAAATCTCATCCAACTTTCAAGAGTCATCTTGTGTTATCTTCTCCATATCACCAGAAAAAAAACTCTCCCACCGACGCAGTTAGAATTGATTATACCAATCTTTTGTATTTCCACTCTATTCAGCTTGTGGCACAGAGCCTTGCAAACTACAAGTATGTCATGACGTTTATTGATTTTAATTGAACACTTTTAATAAAATAATGAGCTATAGTATTAAAGTTATTACCTGGGGAACTATGAAAAACATGGAATAGAAAGTATTGACCACCTCTTGTTACTTATTCACCACATTTCACATAGTAAATTACTTAATAAAACAAAATCTATATAAAATAAAATTCAATAAAAAAGCAAACATTTTCATATGAGCATTCATACAGATTACTTCAATAGAACCAATTTCAGGAGTAGGTAAAAGATACAGAAAATACATGCTGCAATGAAATTAAAGTTCAAGATATGAATTCTTGCTATCACCATTAGAAGTGACTATACATATGGATATTTTGGCTAATTCAATGATACATGAAATAGAGATATGTCTTTTAAAAATACACAGAAGTATCATCATTTATTATATGCCTAAAATGCAAGAATATTAATTTAAAAATAACATGAGTTCAATAAAATGGTAAACAAAAGAATATATAAATATACAAAAATAAATGTATTTCCTTGATATTAGAAATAACTTGTAAGAAAAAAAGTTAGTAAATAAGTGACATTTCCAAAGCAAACGAAACCATAAGCTATCTAGAAATATGTCTGACATAAAATATGAATAATTTTACAATAAAAATTTCAATTAATTTTTTTAGGAAACCTTAACAGAGTGAATCCAGATATTGTTTTGAAAATAAAAGTGAACAAACAAAATGGCTAAGATAATTCTAAAAATTAAAATCAGCGGGAGGGAATATAATAATTCTAACCAACTGTTTAAAATATTAGAAAGTTACAACAGTTAAAACAACATGGCAATTACTCAAACATGAATGTATGCTTGATGAAACATTTCTTAATTCAAGGTAATAAAGAATCGGGAAATAATAGCTTTGCAACAGATAGTTTGAAGATGATGGGCTACATGGGGAAAAAGTCATAATGAAGCTTTCTCTTGTACCATGTTCACATATTTGAATTCAGATGAATTAAGGAGTTAAATTTAAACTTATTTATGGCAAAAGAAACTCTCCATAACTACAGTCAAAAGACAATTGAAACACTATTACAAATATAACTGGATGTTTTGAAAAACAGTTAACATTCCTGGTACCATGGGCTGCATTGTACCCCTTCCCCCCAATTTTTATGTTGTAGCACGAACCCCCAATGTTGCTGTATTGGGAGATAGAGGCACCAAAGAGGCAAATAAGGTAAAATGGGGGCACAAGAGTGGGGCTTAATTAAATCTGACTGGTGTCTTTATGCAAAGAGGAGATTAGAGATGGTATAGAGACACCAGAAGAAGACAGCCATCTACAGGCCCAAAAGAGACCTCAGAAGAAATCAATGCTGCCAACAACTTGATCCTGAATAACTGTTCTATTGTTTAAGCCACTCAGTCTGTGCTACTTTGTGATGGCAGCCCAAGCAATAAAGCAAAAACATAAAAATAAAAGGAAAGAAAGGCAGAGCAACAAATAGTAGAACAAAGATCCTTAATTTTATCAGTCATAAGACAAATGCCATTTTTAACTTGTCAAGGTGACAATTATTTAAAAGAATAACAATGCAGGGTGGGGCAAAAGTAATTTTACAGTTATGAATCCATGAAACACAGTTTATTATTATATTATTATTTATTAATTATTGTATTATTTTCTATGTAACACCTTTAAATCTACTTTTGTTCCATACTGTATGTGAGATTGATAATGGTGCTGAGAAACATTACACTGTTAGTTAGAGGGTTAAATGAGTATAAAATTGTGAACAGCAATTTTATATTATATATTTAATATCTGAAGTAACAACTTCCACTTTCATAAATCTCATTTAAAGAACTATACAAATGTCCGACAATGTATATTAAAAGATAGCTATGGAAATGTTGTTCATAACAACAACAAATAAAGGAAATGATCTAACTATTCAATAAAACAGAATTATTTTAATCAATTAAAAGCTCAAGAGTTACATATCCAACTGCCTATTCTAAATTTGCGATTGATTCTAAATGACATTTCAAAGTAAGACATCAAATCCAAACTTTTAATTTCTACTCTCAAAATAAAGATCTGTTAATCTCATAATTTACCTCATCTATTTTTCCAGATATTCAGGCCTAAAGATTCCTTACTTCTCTCTCATACAGGGTACATAAAAACCATTAACCAATTCTTTTAGAATTATCTTCAAAATATATCCACAATCCAACCACTTTTCGTCACCTCTTGTAATACATCTTTAATCCAAACCACAAATATTGTTTCCTGGAATATTACAACAGCTTTTTGTTTGTTTGATTGTTTTTGATCCTCATCCCAGAATTTTAAAAATATTTTTATTGATTGATTTCAGAAAGGAAAGAACAGGGAAAAAGAGACAAAAACATCAATGATGAGAGAGAATCATTGATTGGATGCCTCCTGCATGCACCACACTGGGGACACAGCCCACAACCTCAGCATGTGCCCTGATTGGGAATCATACCTGATCACCTCCAACTGCCCTCCCCTGCATGCCTGATCACCCCTAACTCCCCCCCCCTGCAGGCCTGATCACACACAACTGCCCTCCCCTGCTGGCTATCTTGTGGAGACCATCTTGTGACTACATGGGGTGGCCATCTTGTGTAAGGGAATGATGGTCAATTTGCATATTACCTCTTTATTATATAGGATTCTCAGCTCAGCAGCCTGATTATGTCTTTTAAATTTTTCAGTCAGAAAAACATCACTTCCCTATGGAGAACCCTCCAATATCTCCCCATCTCATTCAGAATAAAATCCAAGGTTCTTTCATGCCCTATAAAATGTCTCACAATCAGGCTCTACTTCCTCTCAGGCTGAATCTACAACTCTCCCCTCACTCACAGTACTCCCATAGCATAGTCCTTCCTATTGTGACTAGAATGCACCAAGGATATTCTCACCTCAGGGAAATTTAGTTTGCTTATAATGTTCTTCCCCAAGCCAGTGGCATAGTTTTCTTCAGGTTTCTGCATACATTTTTTCCCCTGAGCCCACACATCAAAAGTTGTTGGTATCTTGTTGGGATCCTCTTTACTGAGTGGTAACTATTTTCTCAGCTGTGATGAGTATTGGATGCTAACACTGCACAGTTTCATCCTCTTAAAAATTGACCTCAACATCGCAGAGCTGCATTTCTTGGAAACGCCTGAGAGTTGTTTGTTAGTACTCAGTGCAGACCCTTGCCGCAGGGTGATGTAACTCTGTGGTATTGTTCATGTTCCAGAGCCTCCCACCTAAACAGGCTAGACTTCAGTCAAAACCACATTATTGTCTTTCTTTGTTCTAACCTACTTCACTTACTTCCTAAGAGAATTCACCTGCTGGTGTTCCTCAATAAATCAATTTCTTAAAAATCCCATCTCAGGCTTGCTTTTTTTAAATTTGTATTTTTTATACATATCTCCCCATTGCCACCCTCCCTCCCAGGCATACCCCAACCCCCCCAGTCTCTATTTTCATTGGTTATGCTTATATGCATTCATACAAGTCCTTTGATTGATCTCTTATCTACCTCACCTAACTTTAAACTTCCTGCTATAATTTCACAGTCTGATTGAAGCTTTACTGCCTCTGTATCTATCGTTTTGTTCATCAGTTTATAATGTTCTTTATTATCCACCAATGAGTGAGATCATGTGATGCTTCTCCTTCATTGACTGGCTTATTTCACTAAGCATAAGGCTCTCCAGTTCCATCCAGTTTGATGCAAATGGTAAGAATTCCTCCTTTTTAATGGCATAGTAGAATTCCATTGTGTAGATCTACCATAGTTTTCTAATCCAGTCATCTGCTGGCGGGCACCTAGGCTGTTTCCAAAATGTAATTATTGTAAATTATACTGCTATGAACATAGGGGTACATAAAGCCTTTATGATTGGTGTTTCTACTTTCTTAGGATATATTCCTAAGAGTGGGATTGCTGGGTCAAATGGGAGAACAATTTTTAGTTTATTGAGGAAACCCCATACTGTTCTCCACAGTGTCTGCAAATGTCTGCATTCGCACCAACAGTGCACAAGGGTTCCTTTTTCTCCGCATCCGCACCAACACTTGTTGTTTGTTGATTGGTTGATGATTACCCTTCTGACAGGTGTGAGATGGTATCGCATTGTTGTTTTGATTCGCAGCTCTTGGATAATTAGTGACTTTGAACATGTTTTCATGTGTCTCTAGGCCTCCCTACTGTCGTCTTTCAAAAAGGTTCTATTTAGGTCCATTGCCCACTTTTTTATTGGATCATTTATCTTCCTTTTATTAAGTTGTATAAGTTGGCTGTAGATGTTGGAGATTAAACCTTTATCAGTGATAACATTGGCAAATATGTTCTCCCATACAGTGGTCTTTCTTGATGGTTTCTTTTGCTGTGCAAAAGCTTTTTATTTGGATATAGTCCCATTTGTTTATTTTTTTCTTTAGCTTCAATTGGTTTGGAGCAGTATCAGTGAAGAAGTTCTTTCAGCATATTTCTGAGATTGTGTTGCCTATGGATTCCTTTAGTATTTTTAGGGTTTCCGTGTAATGTATAAGTCCTTTATCCATTTTGAGTTTATTTTTGTATTTGGTGTAAGTTGTTGGTCCAGTTTCATTTTTTTGCATATATCTGACAAATTTTAGCAACACCATTTATTGAAGAGGCTGTCTTGGCTCCACTGTATGTTCATGCCTCCTTTGTCAAATATTAATTGAGCATAGTGGTTTGGGTGGATATCTGGATTCTCTATTCTATTCCACTGGTCTATATATCTGTTCTTGTGCCAGTACCAGGCTGTTTTGAGAACAGTTGCTTTGTAATATAGCTTGAAATCTGGTATTGAGAATCCACCTAATTTATTCTTCTTTCTCAGGACTGTTGTGGCTATTTTTGGTCTTTTTTTGTTCAGTTAAATCTTTGAAGAATTCTTTCTAGGTCTGGGAAATATGTTGTTGGCATTTTAATGGGTAGTGCATTGAATCTATAAATTGCTTTGGGTAGTATGGATATTTTAATGATGATGATTATCCCAATCTATGAGCATGGTATGCTCTTCCATCTGTTTACATCTTCCTCTATCTCTTTTTTCAGTGTCCTGTTGTTTTCTGCATATAGGTCTTTTACCGCCTTAGTTAGGTTTATTCCTAGGTATCTTAATTTTTTTTTTTTTTGGTGCTATGGTAAATGTGATTGCTTTTTTAATCTATCTTTCTGTAATTTCAGTAGTAGAATATAGAAATGCCAGAGATTACTTGGTATTAATTTTGTATCCTGCTATGTTGCCAAATCCATTTATTAAGTCAATTAGTTTTGGGACGGAGTCCTTCAGGTGTTTTTTTTGTTTGTTTTTTTAAATATATTTTATTGGTCTTTTCACAGAAATATCGATCAGAGGGAGACATCCATCGATCAGCTGCCTCCTGCACACCAAACATTGGAGATGTGCCCAGAAGCAAGACATATGCCCCCGCCTGGAATTGAACCCGGGACCTTTCAGTCCGCAGGCCGACACTCTATCCACTGAGCCAAATGGGTCTCGGCCCTTCGGTTTTTTTTTTATGTACAGTATCATGTCATCTGCAAATAAGGACAGCTTTACTTCTTCTTTTCCAATTTGGACGCCATTTATTTCTTCTTCTTTTCTAATTACAATGGGTAATACTTACAGTACAATGTCAAACATGAGAGGTGATAGTGGGCATCCCTGTCTTGTTCCTGTTCTTAGGGGAAATGGTTTTAGGTATTGCCCATTGAGTATGATGTTAGCTGTGGATTTATCATATATGGCTTTCATGATGTTGAGGTATAATCCTTCTATTCCCACCTTGCTGAGAGTTTTTATCAAGAAAGGGTGTTGGATTTTGTCAAATGCTTTTTCTACATCTATTGATATGACTAGGTGATTTTTATCATTCAATTTGTTTATGTGATGTATCACGTTTATTGATTTGAGGATATTGTACCATCCTTGCATACCTGGGATAAATCCTACTTGGTTATGTTGTATGATCTTTCTGATTCACTGCTGGATCCGATATGCTATAATTTTGTTGAGGATTTGACATCTATGTTCATGACAGATATTGGCCTATAATTCTCTTTCGTTGTGTTTTCTTTATCTGGGTTTGGTATTAGGGTGATGCTGGCTTCATAGAAGGTGTTTGGAAGTGTTCCTTCTTCTTGAAGAGTTTTGAATAGTCTCAGGAGTATAGGTTTTAATTCTTCCTTGAGTGTTTGGTAAAACTCTTCTGTGTAGCCATCTGGTCATGGGCTTTTGTTTGCTGGAAGCTTTTTGATGACTGCTTCAATTTCTTCCATAGTTATTGAACTATTGATATGTTTAGATTCCTCCTCAGCAGTTCTCAACCTTTTTTAATGCTGTGACCTTTTAATAGAATTCCTCATGCTGTGGTGACCCCCAATCTTAAAATTATTGAGAACCACTGCTCTAGAGCCCAAGACCATCAGAAAACAGATATTTACCTTATGATTTATTAACAGTAGCATTATTACAGTTATGAAGTAGCAACGAAAATAATTTTAAGATTGGGGTCACCACAACATGAGGAACTCTATTAAAAGGTCACAGCATTAGAAAAGGTTGAGCACCACTGCTCCTGATTGAGTTTTGGAAGGCTATATTTTTCTAGGAATATGTCCATGTCTTGCAGGTTGTCCAATTTGTTGTAATAGAGTTGTTCATTGTATTTTTTAACAATCCTTTGGATTTTGGTGGGGCCTGTTGTTATTTTTCCTCTTTCATGTCTGATTTTGTTTATTTTGGTCTTCTCTCTTTGCTTCTTGGGGAGCCTGGATAGAGGTCCATTAATCTTGTTTATCCCTTTCAAGTACGAGCTCTTGGTTTTGTTGATATTTTGAATTGTTTCTTTGGTCTCCATGTTGTATATTTCCGCTCTGCTCTTTACTATTTCTTTCCTTCTGCATAAGTTGGGCTTTTCTTGTTGCTCTCTTTCTAGCTCTTTGAGTTGTGGTGTTAGAAAATTTATTACCTTTGTTTCCTGTTTTTTTTTTTTTGCAGTCAGCTTGTAGAGCTATGAACTTCCTTCTCAAGACGGCTTTCACTGTGTCCCATAAATTTTGAATTGTTGTGTTGTCAATGTCATTTGTTGTCATGATGTTTTTTATTTCTTCCTTGATCTCTCTGGTTACCCAGTCATTGTTTAATAGCATGCCCTTTGGTGTTCATGTGTTTGATTTCTTTGTATTGTTTTTATTGTAGTTGATTTCCAGTTTTATGCCACCGTGATCTGAGAAAATGCTTGATATGATTTCTATCTTCTTGAATTTGAAGAGACTTTCCTATGACCCAACATATGGTCTATCTTTGAAAATGACCCATGTATACTAGAGAAGAATGTATATTCTGTGGCTTTGGAGTAAAATGTTCTGAAGATGTCAATTAATTCCAACTGGTTTAGTGAATCCTTTAGGATTGATGTTTTTTTACTGATTTTTGTTTAGAAGATTTATCCAGTGGTGACAGTGGGGTATTAAAGTCTCCTACTATTATTATATTGCTGTCAATCTCTCCCTTAATATCCTTCTGGAGTTTTTTTATGTATTTTGCTGCTCCTATATTGGGTGTGTATATGTTTACCAGAGTTATTTCTTCTTGTTGAATTGTTCACTTTAGTATTATGAAGTGGCCTTCTGTATCTCTTGTTATGTCCTTCACTTTGAGATCAGATATAAGTACTGCATTGCAACCCCAACATGTTTTTTATTGCCATTTACCTGAAATACCATCTACCACCCCTTCACCCTCAATCTGTGTGCATCTCTTTTTCTGAGGTGGGTTTTTTGTAGATAGGATATGTATGGATCATGTTTTCTTATCCAGCCAGTTACCCTATGTCTTTTGATTGGAACATTGAATCATTTTACATTTAAAGTTATTATTGATAATACTTATCTGTCACGATATTTACTATTTACGCCCTATTTACGCCCAAGTTCCTTCCTTCTTTGCTTCCTATTTCTTCCTATTTCTATTTTTTTTTTTTTTTTTTTTTTTTTTTTTTTTTTTTTTTTTTTTTTTTTTTTTTTTTTT
>PVJN01007814.1:26270-54373 GCA_004026805.1 Lasiurus borealis | reverse complement strand
TATATTTCATTCTATTCCCTTCTGGCCTCATAAGTTTCTGTCGAGAAATTAGTTCCTAGTCTTATGGGAGTTCCTTTGTAGGTAATTTTCTGTTTCTCTCTGGCCACTTTTAAGATTCTTACTTTGTCGTTGGTGTTTGCCAATTTAATTATAATGTGCCTTGGTGTCGGTTTTTTTGGGTTCATTTGGCTTGGGACTCTGTGAGCTTATTGGATTTGTGTAGGTTTTTTGTTTCTTATATTGGAGAAGTTTCCGTCATTATTTCTTCAAACAGGTTTTCTATTCCTTGCTCAGTTTCCTCTCTTTCTGGAACCCCAATCATGCGGATGTTGTTTTGTTTCCTGTTATCCCAAAGTTCCCATTGGCTCTCCTGTTGGTTTTTATTTTTATTTTTTTTCTAGAAGCTGCTGTATTTGCTTTTTGTGTTTTTTTTTTCCTACCGTGTCTTCTATGTAACTGATGTGGTCCTCCCCTTCTTCTAGTCTACTTTTGATACTTTTTGTTGAGTTCTTTATAGCAGTGATGTTATTTTTCATTTATTCATTATCCTTAATTCCTTCTCCCTTCTCCATATCCTCTTGGCTCTTCTTTATTTCCTCTTGGCTTTTACTCACTTTGTAGATTTTGTCTTCCATTCTTTTCAGCCACCTTATGACAGTTTTTCTGAATTCTTTCTCTGGCAGGTCTATTTCTTCTATTTTGTTTACATCCTTTTCTGGTGATACCTGCTTTTCTGTCATATGCGTGCTGTTTCTTCTTCTGCCCATGGTCTTTCTTCTTCTGACTGGATGTGTAGTTCTCTATCCTACCTTGATTTAAAGGCACAAACTACAATGCTACCATGTTCATCACACAAGGTTCTGAACAGAAATGTATTCATGATGTTAATAACCACAAATAAGGTGACCGCCAATAAAGACAAATTAGGGGTAAATAGAGAAAGAAGAAGAACAAGTGAGGAAAAAAATAGAAAGAAGTCCCAAAATCAAATTTGCAGAAGGGAGAAAAAATAATAATAACTTAAAATAAAATAAAATAAAAATAAATAATAAAAAAGTAGAAGAAGAAAAGAGAAAGGGAAGAAAAGTCAGAGAGAAAAAAAGGATAAAAATTAAGAAAAGGGGAACAAGTTATATATGTGAGGAGGAAACACCAATAGAATAGCCACTAATCCCAAGAAATGCTGGTAACAAGAACCTGGACATTAATACAAACTACAAATAACAACCAATATCAAGGGAGGCGAGAGAAAAGAGAGGTAAAATACAAACCAAAAGAAAGCAAACAAAAAGAAAAATGAAGCAGATAGAATAAGCAAAAACAATCTCACAAGATGTATAAAAAAATGGATATAATCACCGTTCAGGCAAACAACAACAAAAGGACTTAGTGAAAATGAATTTTATTTTTTGGATATTGAAGACAAGAAGAGAGAGGTTTGTATGGACTAGGAGTAGGGTATTTGAAATTAAATATATAACTGGGGTGAAATTTTAACCAGGTACAGAGAAAGAATAGGGAGAATCTAAAGTTAGAAAAGGGAAAAAGAAATAAAACCACAAAATGGGGAAATTTAGGAAGAAAGTGTTGACATAAAGATAGAATTGAGATAGAGTAAAATTATGCTAAAGGAAAGATGAAAATAGAATGTATAACTCTAATCCCAAAGTAAAATTAAGAGAAAAAAAAAATGCACTTTTCTTTTTTCACAAAGGTAAAATAGTAGTTGTAATACTACTTGAAAATAAAAATGTAATAATTAAAAAGGTAAAATCAATTGGGGAGAAAAGAAAAAAATAGTTTTTTTTAATTAAAATATGCAAAAAAAATAAAAAATAGAATGGGCAGTAGTGGAGGTCATTCACTTCTACTATTGTTCTGTTTGGCACTCCTGTTTCCTAATTGGGAGGGTATTGCAGTTCCCTGTGTTCCACTGCTGAGGTGTGTCTTAATCTCTTTATTTTTTTGTGATTATGCAAGGGCCAATTTGTGAGTCAACCATTGGGTAGCAGTGTTTGAAATTGACCTCCGAGTCTAAGCACAGGACCTCTCTCGGCTGTGCTTAGATCCTGCTACTCTGTGGTTCTCAATACCATTTTCTGGGGATGGGTTGCCCCAGAGCTGATTCTCTGATGGTTATTCTTCGTTCTGATCCACAAGTTCCAGAAAAACACCCTTCTCCTGCAGTCTCTCAGGATGTCTCTAATTTCATGATCCTATGTGTTGGGCTTAGCAATCAGAAGCCAGGGTCTGAAGAGGAGAATGCTGTCTGTGCTCTCTCCCTTCCCCACTCCTGTTCACGTGGCCTGGACACTGTAAGAACTCCCAGGATGTCCTTCTGCCTCAGATCAAAATAGGTTGCTTTCTGAAGTTCCCCTCTGTTTATAATTCTGAGGATCCCCTTTCACATTTAGGGATCACACCCCACCCCACATCCGCGGATTTCTCTTTAGAGCAGCTTTTCCCCAGTCCAATTCCCACAGTGTGTGAGTCTCTGTTCTGCAGGACAGGAGACCTCACCTTATCCCAGGTGAAATCTGACTTTCCCATGTGTCGTGTGGAGCTTCTCTGAGTCCCTGTGTCTGCACTGATTGGAGAGCGGGGTTCTGAGCCCCCCGGCTGTTTGGTGGGTGCTGCAGCTGTAGCTTCTCAGACTGCCGCAGACATCCACTTCCCCCTGCAAGATGGTGTTGTGTTCACGTTCATGCTGGTGGCTCCAACAGACAAAAACCTCGTGGCAGCAGGGCTGCCTGGTCAGGGGAGCCCCGTCCAGCAGTTCCCCACCTTCTTGGAGGATAACTGACTCTTTACTTGCCAACAAACATCCTCAGTGCATCTCTCAGCTGCTTTCTCTTTCTGCCCAGGGATAAGGCTCCAGACACGTCCATCTATTCTTCTGCCATCCCGCCCCCCCCCCTCTTCCAGAAATACCTAACTTTTAAGTGAGATTTAATGGAACCGAATAATAAAACCTAAAATACTTTGGGAAAAAAAAAAGGAAGTTCATAATTAGGTCAATGCTGCAATGACCCCTTTTAAGTCTGTCATGTTCCAACCAGATTGTAGTTAATGGCATACCTTACAAGGGACATTTCAATACTTTCATGTGAGAAAAAAAGGATAAAGATTAAACAACCTCATTAAAAATTACTTTTTGATTGAGTTTCTCTGATAGCAATTCTTTGATACAAATGTCCATATCACTGTAATGAAATCATAGAAACTAAACATCCTATGTGTTTCAAAGATTACATTAAAATATTTGAGAATAAATCTCAAAATATTGCTGGAAGCCAGTATGAGAATTAATTGTGCTGAAAAGACCAGTGATCCCTAAGTTTTCATTTTAATATGCAACAAGCATATTCATTAAAAGAGAAAAAAATATTTAAAATTGGAGGAGGAGGAGACAGAGAAACCCAAAGGCTTAACAAAAAAAGGTTTAGCTAAAAAGAGACTGAATATTTTTTTAACATGTAACACCATGAAGCACCTGCCTCTGCAGCTTTGTTTCCATTATGAAATCAATAGGTATTAAAGGCAATATTCTAGTAGGAGTCCTAAATCATAGAAATAGATGTCATGACTTTTGGAACCATGCCAGGTTCCCGGATAGTCAAGGCCAGTGGGAGCACAGAGACCTTGTTATCAATACATCAGAATGGTCAAATGCTGCTTCTGGGCATTTGCCTAAGCAGGATGTTCAAGGACTCTGAGCCTGGGAATCCTAATCAGGCCGAGATATCATGAGCAGATGCAAGGACATACAGTGCCTTTCAGTTGCCAATATGATTGATGTCACTATTGGCATGACGCCTTTTTTGTCTAAATAGTGTAAAAGTAGGTTACTGACCAGCTAGTTCATTGAAGTCAGCTGAGAATGAGGGAGAAGAAGTCTACTGGAGAGAGCAGCTGGGCAGGAGAGACAGGAGACACTGTCGAGCTGCATAGCTCAGGTACCACTAGGATGTGAGGCAATGAATCTAGGAGGCAGCGTGTGGCTGCATAGATAATAGCTGTGGGTACAGAGACTGATGCTGCTTTAGGGGAAAGATATATGTTCAACAGCCTGTGTCTGGTTGCCTGCCTCTACGGAAGCTGCTGTGAAGACTGTTCTTGTCTGATGGTTATAAGGCCACTGGCTGCAGCAACAAAGACTAATTCTTACAGTATATGCACTCACAACTTCTCGTGGCTTCTCCTTCTGGGATCCAGCATCCTAGAAGGTCTAGCCCCAGGCAGAGAGGCTCAGACCCAACACCTGTAACTAGTGAGCAGAGGATAAAGAAAGATTTGGACTACATCCTCAACAGTTAGTACAGTGGGCAGGGTTCAAAGAAGAATTGGCTCTGGATAGTCAGGAATAATTTAGAATATATGGACTCAGAACAGCTCAGAGCACCAGAGCTCATTCAGGTCTCCTGCTTCATGCTCTTCAACCACATAAGAGTGATTTTTTGGTACCTTCCATAAATGTATATATACAATAAGGGAGATGT
The DNA here is from genome assembly GCA_004026805.1 of Lasiurus borealis. Lineage (NCBI taxonomy): Eukaryota > Metazoa > Chordata > Mammalia > Chiroptera > Vespertilionidae > Lasiurus > Lasiurus borealis. The sequence continues at coordinate 49,874 of PVJN01007814.1, read as the reverse complement.
AAGTCAGTTCTAGTAACTGAAAGTACTACTATTACAAACATTTAAATTGATAAGGTATCAGTTTCCTTAATCATCAAAGAAACTTGAGATTTTCCTTGACGATATTTTAATGGAATGTCATTCAGTCAGTGAATAAAACTGCTTCAACATTTTTTTAAGACTTATTATACCATCGTCATACACCGTGTCATTGACAGTGTTTGGCACACATTCCTGAGCACATATATGTTATATATGATTATATAATACAGAGTCACATAATCTCACATCATCACTCAGGACAGTGTAAATAAATTGCCTTTACTCAGCTTGGAACAACCTGATAAGTTTGAATTTCAGATAAATCATCTACCTCATAGCTAATAAAGCAGTATGATAATTACCTGAGACTGTAATTGTAAATTGCTTCACATAATGCCTCTCATCGTTAGATACCTAAAATATTAGCTAAAGAAAAATCAAAGTTTCATGTACATAGATGACTGATGTACCATATCTGTCTTCATAGACAGATATTAATACATAAGTTTAGATTTATCATGTCTATTTTATCAGTGAGAAGAATCTGAATGGAAATAAGTGAGTCATTGTAAACTAGTTGCCCAGTGCATGAAATTCGTGAACATTAAAAGGGGATTAATTAGAGGAACTATTTTAATATATCTATTTGCCCTTTATCTACAATAGAAGTGTCAGAGATGAAAGAAAATTAGTAAAATGTATATGAAAATATTCCTCCTGTCAGAGTCTGTGGTGCACTATGGGAACCAGAGTCAAATCCCTGCCTAACTGCAGTGCCTCAAAATCCCATGAGACCCAGATCCAGCCGGTCCCACCCTCACTGGGTGAGATCCAGACCCAGCTGGCCCCACCCTTGTCAAGCCCCGCTGGGCTGGGGGGTGCAACTTCAGGTCCCCCATCAAGCCCCTCCAGGTGGGGAATACAGCCTTAGGTCCCCCAGCCTGGTGTTGGGCACTGGGTGCAGCCTCGGGTCCCCCAGCATACTCTCAGGTCCCCTGCCTTGGTGCAGGGGCAAGGGGCATGGCCTGAGGACCCTCAGCCCAGCACCAGGATGGGCAGCAGGGCCTGAGGTCCTCTGTCAAGCCCTGCTGGGCAGGAGGTACTACCTGAGTTCTCCTGGCCTGGTGCCAGGGCAGGGGGGCATGGCCTGAGGTCCCCTGTCAAGCCCTGCAAGGTGTAGGGTTTGCCTTCAGGTTCCATATCAAGCTCTGCCCATGTGGGATATGTGTCCTGAGATCCCCTGTCAAGTCCTGCCAGGCGAGGAGGGGTGGTGCAGCCTCATTTCCCCTGTCACTGGGGTTGGGAGTAAGGCCTGAGGTCCCCTGGTCTGGGGCGGGGGTCACAGTCTCAGGTCCCCTGGCACCAGGGTGAGGGGCATGCCTGAGGTCCCCTGTCAAGCCCCGCCAGGGAAAGGGGCATGGCCTCAGGTCCCCTGTTCCAGTGCTGGGGTGGGGGTGCTTCCTAAGTTCCTCTGGCCTGCTGCCAGGGTCGAGGATGTGGTCTTAGGTGTCCTGGCAAGCCCCATAAGGCAAGGGGCACAGACTCAGCTCCAGGCAGCCTCAGGTCCCTGCTGATTACTCGCTAAGGCTCATTATGAGAACTCAGCCTCTGCTGTAGGTGCAGTCATCTTGTATTACAGAAACCCTGTCTCCATTGTGGGAGCCACCATCTTTGTGATGATTTGATGGTCAATTTTCATATTCATCTTTATTAGATAGAATACCAGGTAACTTAGAAATTACCCATTTAGCATTATAGAAATCAATATTATCAATCTGTCATATTATATTGTCAGGTTGTCAGTTTATTCATTGTTTAAAAGTCTAAGGACCTATACTAATAAAACGGTAATATGCTAATTAGACTGGGTGACCTTCTGGGAGATCTGCTGGACATCCAGACAAAGCCATTGTGGTGGGGCCAAAGCAGAGGTGGTTAGGGACAACCAGGCCTGCAAGGGGGGGGCAGTTGTGGGTGATCAGGCCAGTGGGGGGGCACAGTTGAGGGCAATCAAGCTGGCACGGGGGTAGGTGGGGACTATTAGGCTGGCAGGGGGGCATTTTTGGGCAAGCAGGCCAGCAGGGGGGCAGTTGGTGGTGAACAGGTTGGTGGGGGGCTGTTGGGGATGAGCTTGCTGGCAGGGAGGGCAGTTGGAGACAAGCAGGCTGGCAGGCAGATGTGATTAGGGACAATCAGGCAGGCAGGCAGGTGAGCAGTTGGGAGCCAGCAGTCCCAGATTGTGAGAGGGATATCTGACTCGGTTTAGGCCCAATCCCACAGGGATCCCAAATTGGAGAGGGTGCAGGCCAGGCTGAAGGACACCCCCACCCATGCATGAATTTCATGCATTGGGCCACTAGTATTAAAATGAAATCATTTACATGTATATTAGATTTTTTTAAAAAGTGACAACATGAGTCTGTTATTTTTAACAACTAGTTCTGAACATGTCTAACTCATCTATCTATATTGGGCAATTTCTTGATTGTCAAATCTACAGACACTTGAAATCAGTCTATTGAAGGAGTAAAGGGAGGCAATGAGTAGTCAGTAGCCTGTAAGGACTGAGATTTCAATAATTCTCAGAATGAAAATGGATGAGTGAGGAAAATAGACTTGAGGTTTTAGAAGACTATCAGCAAAAAGTAGGTTAGGGGGAAAAAAAACAGAGTTGATGTTTTGAGATGTTATAACTGTTGACATGAACAGACTCACAACTGAAACGAGTTCCTGATGGAGCAGTGAAGTAGAATTTGGGTTGAAATATTGGAAGTTTACTAGGGTCAAAAAAAGAAGTTATTGGGCAAATTGTGGAGGGGCGAGGACCAGACTGTGATCCCCCCATAAGAAGTTGAATTAAGGTCAGGGTGACCTCAGGCCACCGAGGAGGAGGAAACTGTTGAGCTGCTACCAGGAACCTGTTGCACACGTTGGGCGACCTGGGGTACCGTGTCTCGGCCAAAAAGGCACAACTCTGCTCCACGGAGGTGACGTACTTGGGCTATCATATCCGAAGAGGTGAGCGAACCTTGTCTGGCAGCAGAATCCAAGCCATCAAATCTACCCCCACCCCGAAGACGAAAAGGTAAGTCAGAGAATTCTTAGGGACAGTGGGATACTGCAGGCTGTGGTTTCTAGGTTTTGCTGAAATTGCCAAGCCCTTGTATGCGGCCACAGGAGGGAAAGACCCTGACCTGGTTTGGACTGTTGAGGAGGAAGAGGCTTTTAAAAGCCTAAAACAGGCCCTCATCAGTGCCCCTGCACTAGCCCTCCCTGACCTGGCCAAACTTTTCCAACTGTTCGTTGCTGAATCAAAGGGGGTGGCCAAGGGCTTGCTCACTCAGACTCTGGGCCCTTGGAGACGGCCAGTGGCCTACTTGTTCAAATTACTTGATCCTGTGGTGGCTGGATGGCCAAATTGCAGCAACAGCCATACTGGTGAGAGAGGCCTCCAAGTTGACGTTTGGAAAGGACCTCCAGGTGGTTGCACCCCATAATGTGGAAAACCTCCTTACCTAGTCCCCCGGAGTGGTGGCTTTCAAATGCCTGCATCACTCAATACCAAGTCCTCCTCCTAGACCCACCCCGCGAAAGCTTCCTGAAGACCACCGCGCTAAACCCAGCCACCTTGTTGCCTGATGAAGGGGAGGACCAGAGCCCCCTGCATGACTGTGAGGAGGTCCTCACTGCCCTTACATCCCTGCGCCCCGACCTCACGGATGTGCCCCTCCGGGACCCAGATGAGACACTTTTTACTGACGGCAGCAGTTTTATGGAAGGAGGAACGCGATACGCTGGGACAGCAGTTGTAACCGAGGACAGGGTTATTTGGGCGCAGGCCCTAGGACATGGTACCTCTGCCCAAAAGGCTGACCTAATAGCCCTCACACAGGCTCTCCACTGGGGAAAGGAGAAAAGGATAAACATCTATACGGACAGTAGATATGCCTTCGCCACTGTACATGTCCATGGGGCCCTGTACCACGAAAGGGGACTGCTCACCTCAGGGGGAAAGGGCATTAAGCATGCACAGGAGATTCTAAACCTCCTATCAGCCATATGGGGGCCGAAGGAGATTGCTGTCATCCATTGCCGAGGGCATCAGACAGATGATTCTCCAGTGTTGAGGGGAAACAGGTTTGCAGACAAGACAGCAAGGGACATTGCCAAAAGACCAGTAGGTCCCCTACAGATGCTGATGGTGGTTCCCGAGATAGAACTGGAGCCGAACCCCACTTACTCAGCTGAGGAGAAAAAGGTTGCTGATAGATTGCAAGCCCGGGAGTTGCCGTGGGAAGCTATTTCTTCTGGAAGTTCTAGGGCGCACAATCACCCTCCAGACCCACAAGAAGACCCACCTGGGGGGAACCAAGTTGGCAGAACTTTTGGGGGCAAGGTACCACATCCCTCGGCTGTGGCAAATAGCAAAGGATACGGCCAGAAGGTGCCACATCTGTGCCCAGGTAAAGCAGGGACCCCAGATAGCTGAGCCAAGAGGCAAAAGGTTGCGGGGTTCCAGCCCGGGAGAACCCTGGGAAGTGGACTTCACCGAGCTACCTGCCACACAGGGAGGATACAAATGCCTCCTTGTAATGGGAGACACCTTCTCTGGCTGGCCTGAAGCTTACCTGACCTGATCAGAGACTGCTCAGGTAGTAGTTAAAAAGCTCCTCTCTGAAATTGTCCCCAGGTTTGGCCTACCATTAATATGGGGTCCGACAATGGCCGGCATTCATTGCCAAAATCACTCAATCGGTGGCAGAGATCCTTAAGATCTCCTGGAAATTACATTGTGTGTATAGACCTCAGAGTTCTAGGCAGGTAGAAAGGATGAATCGGACTTTAAAAGAGACTTTAACCAAATTGAAATTAGAGACTGGCGAAAACTGGGTGAGTCTCCTTCCCTTTGCCCTGCTTAGAGCTAGGTGTACCCCATATATAAAAGGACTGACTCCTTTTGAGATTATATTTGGATGGCCTCCGCCTCTCCTCCCACGCCTAAGGGAGGAGGAGTTGGCCGCCTTTTCTAACAGAAATCTCCTCAGGTCTCTACAGGCTCTACAAACCAGTCGAACAGCTATCCACAAGACAGTGCGAGCTGCCCACCAGGAGCGGACTGCCTCGGGAGACGTAGACCACACCCCAGCCTGCCAACCTGGAGATTTGGTCTTAATAAAGAGACACAACCCGAACTCCCTTGAACCTCGATGGGACGGACCCTTCCAAGTCATCCTGAGCATCCCCACTGCTGTCAACGTAGCTGGGAAGAAGCATTGGATTCACAGAACTCAAATAAAGAAGGCTGAAGATACAGGAGGACAATGGAGGGTAGCTCACACCGGGGATCCCCTCAAGGTCAGACTGCAGCATTCCTCTCCCTCTTTCTCCTCACCAACTGTATGCTGAGGGTGACCAGGAACCCCCATCGAGCTTCCACATATGTGTGGGAAGTAACTTGGACTGTGGATGGAAAAATTGTGGGTAATGTTACCACCCCCAGGGCTCCCCAGATAAAAACTGACTTATGTAAGATATTTGGGGAAAATTGGAACAACTCTCCAATGGGGGCCCGAGAGAGCCCAGCGAGCCCAGCAGGGGTTAAATCATATGGATGTGGGAAGCTTAGTTTTGAAAAAGGGCTGTGGAGGTCCTCCCATTATATCTGTCCACGGTGGGGACCTCCCGAATGTGGGGGGAGGAAGATTACTACTGTGCCGCATGGGGCTGCGAGACCCTCGCCCCATGGAGAGCTGTAGACCCCCAACTATGATTTAGTAGGATTATACGGCCGGGGGCACCGGCTAAGAATTGCTCGGTAGGGGACTGCAACCCCATAACCATTCAGCCTCTGGATTGGAGGTCCAGTTATTGGGAAGGAGGGAAAACTTAGGGACTCCGCCTATACGTGTCTGGGATGGACCCTGGAGAGTTATTCACCATTCAGAGATGCATGGTGCCCCACGCTCGAAACCCAGTAGGACCCCTACACCCCCTGCTCCTGCCAGAGCCCCCAAGGACCCAAGAGCCACAGCCGGTACCAATGACAGAGAGTATGGAGACTGGAACCCCGGCAGAGACAATAGGTACACTCTTGACCGGCACCTCTGACAGCCCAAGTCCAGGAATTTTTGGCCTACTAGAGTCCACTTTCAGGTTTATAAATGACAGCTCTCCTAACCTAACTGCGGACTGCTGGCTTTGCTTAAACCCCGAGCCACCCTATTACACTGGAAATGGGGCAAATGTCTCCTTAGGAGACAAGGAGACTGATGTGCGAAACTATTCTGTCTCCTCCCTGCCAGAGGATTTGTGCAAGTGGGGCCCCACCTCCCAAATAACCATAGGAGATTTACAGGGGAGAGGGACTTGCTTGATGCCCTTTAACTATGACCTACAGTCTTTTCCCTACTCCTCCTCCTGCTCCCAAGTCATAACCTTAGAAGAAGAAAATGTGAATTCTCTCACCATATACCTGGTAACCCCTGAAGGCACTTAGTGGGCTTGCAGCAATGGCATAACGCACTGTGCCTTCCCGCACACTTTGGTAGATCAGAAGGACCCAGGCATCTGTATTTTAACTCACATTTTCCCCCAAGTGTATTATTATTCATATGAACAAAAAAAAAGACCAAGAATAGTCACAGCAATTCTGATTAAGAAGAATAAAGTAGGTGGGATCTCAATACCAGATTTCAAGCTATACTACAAAACAACTGTTCTCAAAACAGCCTGGTACTGTCACAAGAACAGACATATGGACCAGTGGAATAGAATAGAGAACCCAGATATCCACCAAAACCGCTATGCTCAACTAATATTTGACAAAGGAGGCATGAACACACAATGGAGCCAAGACAGCCTCTTCAATAAATGGTGTTGGGAAAATTGTACAGATAGATGCAAAAAAAAATGAAACTGGGCCACCAACTTACACCAAATACAAAAATAAACTCAAAATGGATACAGGACTTAAATATTAGAAGGGGAACCATAAAAATACTAGAGGAATCCACAAGCAGCACAATCTCAGACATATGCTGAAAGAACTTCTTCACTGATACTGCTCTAAAGACAATTGAAGCTAAAGAAAAAATAAACAAATGGGACTACATCAAAATAAAAAGTTTTTGCATAGCAAAAGAAACCATCAACAAAACAACAAGAAAGATCACTGTATGGGATAACATATTTGCAAATGATATCATTGATAAAGGTTTAATCTTCAAAATCTACAGCCAACATATACAACTTAATAAAAGGAAGATAAATGGTCCAATAAAAAAATGGGCAATGGACCTAAATCGAACCTTTGCGAAAGATGATAGAAGGAAGGCCAAGAGACACATGAAAACATGCTCAAAGTCACTAATCATCTGAGAGATGCAAATCAAAACAACTATGCGATACCATCTTACACCTGTCAGAATCGCAATCATCAAAAAATCAACGAATGACAAGTGTTGGCGAGGATGTGGAGAAAAAGGAACCCTTGTGCACTGTTGGTGGGAATGCAGACTGGTGTAGCCACTGTGGTGAACAGTATGTAGAGTCCTCAAAAAAACTAAATATGGAACTCCCATTTTAGCCTGTAATCACACTCTTAGGAATTTATCTTAAGAAATCACCAATACCAATCAGAAAGGATTTATGCACCCCATATGTTCGTTGCAGCACAATTTACAATAGCTACAATTTGGAAACAGCCTAGGTGCCCGTCAGCAGATGAGTGGATCAGAAAACTGTGGTACATCTACACAATGGAATTCTATGCTGCCATTAAAAAGAAGGAATTCTTACCATTTGCATTAACCTGGTTGGAACTTCAGAGCCTTATTCTTGGTGAAATAAGCCAGTCAATGAAGGAGAAGCATCACATGATCTCACTCATTTGTGGATAATAAAGAATATTATAAACTGATGATCAAAAGGATACATATAGAGGCAGTAAAGCTTCAAAAAGACCTTGAAATTACAGCAGGAAGATTAAAGTTAGGTGAGTTAGATAAGAGACCAATCAAAGGACTTGTATGCATGCATATAAGCATAACCAATGAACACAGACACTGGGGGGTTGGGTTATGCCTGGGAGAGAGGGGGCATAATAGGGAGATACATATAAATATTAATAAAAAAAGAAAATGCTACACAAAAGTATAATTCTTTTGAATCTGTTTTTCAGGTGAGTTCATCTTAAAGACAAGCCAGCAAAAAAAAAAAAAAAATTCAACAGCTGTTATAGTCATGCAATTATATCTCCCATTGTTTTGTCTCAAAAGATGTTTAAAACTACATGACACTTCTCTTTTATAAAACCTGACATGATATCATTACAGGATCTCTCTTGGTTAATATTTTTCTTTACTTCCTTCTCCATCGGTGCCATAGGCTGCTCAGAAACAAGGTCCGAAACAGCTGGATATGTTTATCAATTGCCATGGTTTTAAGTTCTGGTATCTCCTCACAGAAGTTCTGAATACCTCCTGATAAGAGAACTGATTCTCCCAGGGATTATGGCTGTAGTTCTCCTGACTCATCTAAATAAGGAAATCCACTACAATAAGTACCTAAGTAAACTTTACAGAGAAGAAAACTTGCCTAGGTAAGCCTCTTTGGAGGTTGAGGAAGGATCTTTTAAGAACTAATCAGAGGGAAAAATATATGGCACATGGTTTCCACTGACTGGATCATGATTTGTCTTTTCTTCTCACTTTGCCTTTAGGGAAAAAAAAAAGTATTGATTGATTTGAGAGAGAGACAGGGAAAGAGAGAGAGAAACATTGATTTTTTGTTTCACTTATTTATGCATTCAGTGATTGATTCTTGTATATGCCCTGACCCAGGATTAAACCCACAATCTTGACATGTGGGGATAACCCTCCAACCAACTGAGCTATCCAGCCAGGGGCCACCATCTGCCTTTTATATTCCCCATTGCACTATACAAATAAAAATGTAAGGCAAAAAGAGGATAAATTAAAATAAGATAAAATACATCCTAAAAGTACCAAAACACCAATTAGAAAGAACATATGCTCCCCTATGTTCATAGAAGTATTATTTACAATAACTAAGATTTGGAAACAACCAAAATAACCATCAGTTTATTAGTGTATAAAAAAGCTGTGGAACTTTTACACAAATGATTATGATGCAGCTGTAAAATAAAGGGATCTCTTACCCTTTGAGACAGCATGGATGGATCTGGATAATATTATACTAAGTGAAATAAGCCAAATTGAGAAAGAAAAATATCACACAATGTCACTTATTTGTGGAATCTAATGAACAAAATGAATTGACCAACAAAATAAGACCTGATGCATGGAGGCATGGAACAGACAAATATATCTTGATGTGGGGTTGGGGGAACAAGAAGAGATAAAATAAAGAACTTATATATCTACTAGAGGCCCAGTTCACAGATTTGTGCCCCAGTGAGATCCAGCTGGCCTGCCCAGATTGGGGCCCATGCGGGACAGGCCGGCTGGGTGGAGGGGCTATGGGTGGTTGCCAGCCAGCCCCATCCCTGATTAGGGTAGTGAAGTTGATCAGAGCCGCAGTGTGCATCAAAGCAATTGGTTTTTCTGGTCATTTCAGCATTTTGATAGCTTGGCTTTTATATATATATATAGACTAGAGACCTGGTGCACAAAATTTGTGCACAGGGGGGTGGCTCTCTCAGCCTTAACTGCACCCTCTCCAATCTGGGAGCCATCAGGGGATGTCTTACTGACAGCTCAGGATGCTCACTGTGGTTCTCTGCTTTCTGCAGACCTGCCTGTTCAACACTGTCACAGGCCCTGTTTCTCTCTGCAGGGGCCTGCTTGCCCCTTGCCACAGCAGCCAGAGGCAAACAGGGCCCTGCTATCTGTTTTCTGCAGGAGCCCTGCTGTCTTCTCTCTGTTTAGACCTGCTTACTGCTAACTGCAGTGAGGTCTGGGATTCTCCAGCAGGGCTGAGGAGACTGGGCTCGTCCATCTTATGACTTAGGGTGCAGCTATCTTTGTGATGAAGTGATGGTCAATTTACATATTCCCTCTTTATTATATAGGATATGCATAGCCCACAGACATGAGAAATAGGGTAGTGAATACCTTGAGGGATGGGTAGGGGCTGGGAGGAGAGGGAGTAAAGGGGGGGAAATGGGAGATATCTTTCATATTATCAACAATAAAATGTACCCCCACTTTTAAAAATAAATAAGATAAAATACTACTCAGTAAGTGAAGACATAAGACATCTTAACAAAATAATAGCAAAAAAAAAACAAAAAACCCTCACTATCCTAGTGAGCTAAAGCATAGGTCTAAAAAAAAATCCTGTGGCTAAATCAGTCGTTCCCAATGTAGGGCATACACAGGGGGCAATTTCAATTTTAAGGAGGGCAATTGGAGAATGAGTTATTAATAGTGATTTCTTTGCATTTCTTATGGTTCTAGGGGCCTCATATATATATATATATATATATATATATATATATATATATATATATATATGACATATTTATGCATTTCAGTTCTCTGTTATATGTTTTGAAACTTTATTTGATATTTTTCATATCTCTTCATATTATTATTATTTAAATATTTCATACTGATTCTTTCCTCAGTACTTCCACTGTCTTTTTCTTTTATTTTTCTCTGTCATGCATGTCAAGTTCTTTGGAAGCTTGTTTAGACCAACTTAATAGCCTTTAGGCTTTCTGCATATGAATCAGAGTTCACTTTGTGAATAATAAAAATTATGTCACAGAGCAGGCATCAGGATTTTAGAGCTGTTAAGTGGGGCATGACCAAACAAAGGGTTGGAAACCACTGATGTAAATAGAGTAAATATTTAAAAACAGAAGGGTAAAAAAATAGAAACAATAGAGCATCAGTCCTGTACTTCAGGCTGGCTTCCCAAACATTAGTCCTGTCAGCTGTAGACAGGACTGATTTTTGGAAAGCCAGCCTGAGTTATATACTAGAATTGCTACTCAGACAGAAGGATTGCAGTTAAAATACCCTGAAAGTTAAATACTATAACACAGGGCTCACAGGTAAATTTACCTAAAAGGCAAAAAATCCTTTAGCTCAAATCCCTAGGAAAACCTTGTCACAGGAGGGCAAAGCTAACCAATCAGTTTGCTGGAAGTCAAGTACATTCTGAAAAGCAGAGCCTTCTTCTACTAGGAAGATTCCCTATAAGCACTTAATTGCCTCATCAATAACTCTGCAAGCTCACCAACAAATCATAGTTTTACATATATGAATCTGCCATGTATGAGGCAAACATCAATGTCTCATCTGGAGACATATTCTCAATTTTTAATCTGAGTGTTTTTAGTGTCCTTTGATTGCAGATTGTGGAATGACATATTTCAGCAACTCAATTACAAATTGATGTTTTTAGAAGAAAAACAAAAGCAGGCTATGTGGGTGGTTCTTCTGTTCCCATAATACTAATTTCATGATTTTCTTCCTCATCATCATGTCTAGATTCTGGGATCACAGTCTTTGTTCCCATAAAAACACCTACTTATTCTCTTGTGTGGCCTGCAGATCCCAAGCTTATTTCTTCAGCTCCAGTCTCACTGTCATTGTTAAACACTGACTACTACCATGCTTGAAACTTAAATATTCACCTAGAAATCATTCCAATAAACTGGCCTCTCAATCCCTGGACACTCTTTCCTTTTGTGATCTGGATCTGCAGCCTATCCCATTCAGTTAATACCATAGTTACTAGTGTACCTTTAACCTTAGTTGTTACAAGAACTAAAAGAATGCCATAATTTAATTTCAAATGTTCTAATTTTTAACCACCACTTCTTATCTTTCCCGCTAACATTCTCTGATACCTTGACTCCAAAAATCCTTTCACTGAACCCTTGATCAGGCCATGACCTTCTTGACATCTTTCCTTCCTCCTCTCTTGATGCAGCTTAAATTTCAAAGTCACTTAGTATAATGAATCCTGTGCATATGCCATCCTATGCCTCTCCTTATCTCCCAAGCCTCTCACTTCAGTTTACTCACCTAGTGAGACTAAATCAAATTATCCAGCTACTTGTACCTCTGTACTGAATACATTAACAAAAAGCATAACCATATTTCATGGTCTCACATTTACCATAATTTGTAACCATCAGCCTCAAATAGGCTCTTAAGCTGACTGGCTATCATGCCATATTTACCTAGTACATTCACCCTCCATTTGACTTTTCTATACTGCTTCTGTTTCATCCTTATACCTAGATGATGACCTTGCTTCTTTTCTATGAGAAAATGGAAAAAAAAAAGATGAGAACTTCCACATGTTCACCACATTTACCTAAGTACCTATTTCTCTCATCGCATATCCTCATTCACTCTTATTTCTATGAATGGATTGCCCATGGTCCTAGCCAAGTCTTCTCCCTGTGAATAAGACCTTCTCTTTTCACCACCATTCAAAGACATTGTTCAAATACTACCCCTTTTTAAATCAAGTTTTTCTTCTTTACTAAATAATTCCCATCAGTACACAAACTGTTATTTCTTCTATCACACACACAAAGTCTCTTGACCTGATTTCCCCTCCAGCTATGATGCTACATCTCTATTTTCCTTTATAGAAAAAAAAATGAAATAATTGTCTATACTCCTCTCTGATTTCCCTTTTCTTATTCATTCTTAAATCCATTCCCATTAGGTTTCATAACTAGCTGTCTTCAGAAACTGGTCCTCTCTCTCATAGTTGCCAATGACCTCATATGCAATGGTTACTTTTCTGTCCTCTTATTTGACTTAGCCACAACATTTGTCAGTTTATCACTCTCTCCTCCTTAAGACGCTTTTTCACTTTACTTTCAAGTTACTACACTCACCTAGATTTCCACCTATTTTTCCCACTCTTCTTTCTTAATGTCTTTTGCTAGTTTTTTTTTATTATTTTAATCTACAAGCATTGTGTTGTCCTAAAGCTCAGTCTTCTTTCTTATCTATACTTACTTCTTCAAGGCTTTAACTATAATCTACTAGAGGCCCAGTGCATGAGTTAGTGCATGAGGAAAGGGGACGGGAGGGAGGCAGGGTGAGAATGGACCACAGGAAGTTGGCTGGCCAGAGGAGGGATCACGCGAGTTTGGCTGCCAGCTCCAAAGGAGAGAAACGACCCTTGGGCTCCCTAGGAAAGGGGCCCTGTCTGCCACCACCCACCCCCGGTTCCCCATTCCAGTCTGGGGCCCAAAGGCCCCAGGCAGGGTCCAGAAAAGAGGCTATGGTCATCGGGCTGGGTGCAGGAGAAATGGATTCTGGACATCGCCACCGCCCTGCCACTGCACAGTTTCCTGCCTCCTCCCCTTTTCTTTCCCTCACTGCTGTGCCACCACTCTAGTGGGCAGGCAGCCGCTAGCGAAAGGAGAGGATGGGAGTGAGACAAACCCTTGTGTTGAGGGTTGAGTTTCAATAGATCACAGCAAGGGAACTGCTCTGCTATGTACAAAATCGAGACTCAGAAGTAGGTCTTCTACAAATGGTTTAGCACCAGGGGCTGATGGTGGGAGGCTGGCTGGGAGGAGGGACTGTGGGCAGTTGGCTGGCCATGGGAGGTTGGCTGTGGGATTACACTGAGTACCAGACACTCCTGCATTGAGTGTCATCCCCCTGGTGGTCAGTGCACATCATAGCAACTGGTCAACCAGTCGTTTTGGTTAATCAATTCTAGTGGTCACTTAGGCTTTTATATACATAGATAGCCTTATGATTCCAAAATTTTATCTCTGGCTCAGACTTTTCTCTGAATTTCAGACATATATATGGTCAATTGCTTTTTGGACATCTTCACTTTGATGTCTAATAGTTACTAAAGCTTAATATGTTCAAACTTGGTTCTCATTCTCTTCCCCCCAAAGCTTTTTTTTCTTGATGTGTTACCCACTGAGTTAATTTCAGTTACTTTTCTCAAGTCTTGACTTCATGCATGTTTCCCCATATTCTCTCATTCCTCATCTCTGGTTCCTCAGCAAATCCTGTGGCACTAACTTCAAAATATAGCCAGAATTCTACATTTCGACTACTTCATAGCCACTGCCTTGGTCCAAGCCATCGTCATCTCTTTTGTAAATTAATAAAATAACATTTTTATTAATGTGTTACATATATACACATCTTCCCATTGCCCCCCATCTCAGGCTTACCTTAACCTCCCAGTGTCTTGTGTTCATTGGTTATGCTCATATGCATGCATACAAGTCCTTTGGTTGATCTCTTATCTACCCCACCTCTCAATCTTCCTGCTGTAATTTGACAGTCTTTTTGATGCTTTACTGCCTCTGTATCTATCCTTTTGTTCATCAGTTTATAATGTTATTTATTATCCACAAATGAGTGAGATCATGTGGTGTCATTTTAATTGATCATTCTGCTTCCATTTTTAGTCTCTTGTAGTCTTTTTCTCCACACACCTTGAAGAGTGATCCTGTTAAAATGTGTCATATGATGTTGCTTCTCTTCTCAAAAGCCTCCAATGACTTTCTATAGTAAGTCAAAGTTCTTACTATGACAGGCAAAACTACACAAACTATCCTTCCTTTCCTACTAGCCTGTTGTGGAGTACAGGATACTTGGTTGGAAAGTTTGTAAGGAGGACATTCTGAGAAAAGGGAACTGTATGAAAGGTTGTCTGCCCTATTTATCAGAATTCTGGCTTAGGGGAGTGCTGAAAGTGGCTCCCGTAATTATTCCTTGACTTTCCAAACAGGTATGTGCAAAAGCAGACCCCTGGGTGTTTACTGGAATCCTTATGCTTAATTTGAGTGTCCTTGCTTAAAAGACACTACAAACACATGTGTCCTCCAAAGATTACTTACCCTGCTGATTGTATCTGAAATATAAACTTTATCTCAAACTGCTGGAACAATAAAAGCCTAATGAGACAGGCAATCGAGGCTGCCCAGTTCCTTTAACCAGGCAGTACCTTGGCCTCTCTTTCACAGCAAATGTTGTGTCAAAGTAATCATTCACCCATTGCTCAGGGTCTGCTGATCAGCCTCAACACTAGCCTTCCCTAATTATCTCCCAAGTGCACCTTCTTGCTATTCCTTGAACATATCTGGTATGTTCTTGATTCAAGAGCCTTCATACTTATACTTACTTCTGTATGGGGTAGTCTTGTTCCACACAGCAGCATGGTTTATTCCCTCACTTTACCTCAATGCACATATGTTTCTGGGTCAATGAGGCCTTCCTTGGCAACCACATCCAAAATGGAGAATCTATCCCACTACTCTAAATTCTTATTCTTTGCTTTATTTTTCTCCTTACCCATTATCATACTCTACAACATTACATTTTATGTATTTATCATGTTTAGTGTAGGTTTTTCCAAGTAGAATGTAAGTTTCCATTCAGAGAGCTTATGGGAAGTGATTTTTGTCCTTCACTTTCTTTTTTCTGGGTTTGAAACAGTGCCGGCGTCATAGTAGGCTCTAATGTGTTGAGTAAAGGAATTAACGTGTGCATTCTTTTATTACTCTTTACTTTCTTTTCCCCATTCTCTCTGTTTCTTTTCCTAAAATGCTATTTATAATGATCTTGAAATTTGTGGATCTATATTCTACATCTATCAACTTTTTTTATTTCATTTTGTTCCAGTGGATTAAATTCCAGAAGAATTTCCTGCTTTGAGTTTCTGTTTCACTGATGCACTGATTCACTCTTGTTCTCATATTTAGCAAGTTCTTTGACCTGAAAAAAAATTTAATATATTTGTATTGATTTCAGAGAGGAAGGAAGAGGAAAGAAAGATAGAAACATCAATGTTGAGAGAGAACCATTGATTGCACGTCTCACACTGGGGATTGAGCCCACAATCCAGCCATGTGCCCTTGACCAGAATCAAACCTGGGACCCTTTAGTCCACAGGCCATGCTCTATCCACCAAGCCAAACCAGCTAGGACAACCTGAAAAACATTTATAATAATTTTTAAAAACTTAAACTTCATATTTGTAACCTTGTATTTGATTGCCCGATATCTTCTTCTAAATATTACAGACCAAGAAACTTTTTTTAGAAGTTTTACCTCTGATTACAGAACATTTCACATACAACATATCTTAAACTAAATATTCACATTATTTAATACTGAAGGATTAGTCCTCATTTAATAGTAATGCACTTGCTCTAAGTCAGTGGTTCTCAAACTTTCTAATACCATGACTCTTTAATACAGTTCCTCAGGTTGTGGTGACTGTCAACCATAAAATTATTTTTGTTGCTACTTCATAACTGTAATTTTGCTACTGATATGAATCATAATGTAAATGTCTGTGTTTCCCAATGGTCTTAGGCAACCCTACTAGTGAATCTTAACCTGTGGGTCGTGAATGAAGCTAAAGATGCAGGAGTCAAGACATTAAAATACCACCTTTGCATAAAGTGATTCATAGCCACTTTAACCTTCCTTGAACACAGAGAGGAAGTATTTCAGATGGAAAGAGTTTTTCATTGATGTTATTTTTGCTAAAGAGGATTAGGGAATAAAAGAAATTTGTATCTTTAAAAACTTTGGACCTTGGTGCTATCATGGGGTTTAGGTGAACCTGAGATAAAAAATGAAAAGGGATAAGGTCAGTCAATGGTTTGCTCTTTCAAACAAAGAATTCTAATCTTAAAATTACCAAGTTCCAGAAAGAAAAGTTCCATTATATAAGCTAGAAAGGAAATCAAAAGCATCACATCCATTGTAGCACAAGTCACAAAAAGATAAAGACGCACAACTTTAAACAAAATTTCAAAACCAGCAAGAACAAATTTGGGTTTAAATTTTAGAACTAATCTGACACTTGAGATCAATGTGTAGGAAGAAACAGTTCTCATGACTAGGATATTTTATTAGATTCTTATAGAATGAGCTCATTTATTCTTTAAATATACTCTAATATGTTTTAGTTCCCCAAACTTTTGCTGTGGTCTTTTCTTTCTTAAATAGCCTCACAGGGGAGGCTGCAGTTAATATTACCTTTGAACATTAAATATGTATGTTTTACTTTTTTAATTTTCTATTTTTCCTTACTAGGATAACCACCACTCGTTCTGTCATTGATAAATCAGAGAAAATTATAGTAACCACAGGTAGAAGTCAGGTTGTATTTAATATTAATATATGCAAATTGGAATTGACCATAAAGATTTGTATAATTGGTTCATTCTAATGATTCACAATGGATATTCTCCATAAAGGTATTCAAGAAACAAATTTAATTTAATTTAATGTCTGTGTATACTAAGTGCAGTTTTCCCTTTACTTTTCTTTCTTTCTTTTTTTTTACATGGTATAAACCCAAGCTATGCGTTTCTATAATAAATCATGACTCTTTCTGATTTATAGAAAATGTTACAAATATCCATTGGAAAAATATAGAAAATAACTCCATCAAAAAGCATTCTTATATACAAAAGGAATTCCAATGGCCCCACTTCAAGTATTTTGTGAAAAAGATTTTGAGGTAGCCCACCACAACTTTGCTATGAAAAATTAATGGTGTAAAAAATGACCCTAGAGGTTGGTTTTTAGCCCTGTTGCTTATTACAAAAGGACAGAACAAATGAATGACAATCAGAGAACTAGTAGCACAGAGAGAAAAAATTTAAAAAAGGTATTCTCACTTCATCTCTATTCCAAATATGAACCATTAAAAAATAACTAAAAAACACAATATACTTCATCTAAAGAAATAACTATGATCATTTTAAGGTACATTGTACTACCATAGATGGTAGGAATTTTAATTTTGAGCCCTAAGGCACTGGATTATCAGTGTCAGATTTTTTTAAATTGAATTTATTGGGGTGATATTGGTTAATAAAATTATATAGGTTTCAGGGGTATTATCACCTACATTATTCCTGTAGCAGGAGGAATAATAGTGGTAATACCTCTGTATGCCCATTAATAGAAGTTGTCTGAACTGCTTCTGTTACCATAATAATAGTGATAATATCAACAATAGTATTATCAATAGTATTTAAGATTTATCCAGCTTCTCTTATATGCAAATCATGTTGCTCTGCACTTTAGAAAGCTAATGTTATTCAATTTGTACAACAGTCCAATAAGCTAGAAAATGTAATTCCCATTTTATAAATTGGGGGGCTCATGTAGGATAAGTAACTTATCCTGATTTCACAAGATTGGAAAACAGATTGTGGAAGGCGGAACACAAATTTATAAAATACCACACCTTAACATTTTGGAAAACATTAAAAATTTTCAGAAATTACCACTATGTTTAAGGGAAATCCCTGGGGATTCTGCAAGAGTGTAATACTATAAATCTGTAGCATATATAGCCAAGATAAAAGATGATGCTCATATTTTAGGGGAGATATTAGATATGTACTATAGATGTAAAACTCCTAAATCAGCAAAAATTTAATAGTTTTATCTGGTATTCTTTTAGTTTAAAAAGAAAGGGCCACTCAGTGAATAAGGTTAATAAAGCATGGTAGGAACAACGGTCTACAGAGTGTCCCTTCAAAAAGTCCCCTCCTACTACAGTCAACCTGGTTCAGTCCCTTATTACTTCTTATCTAGACTACTATAATTTTCTCCTCACTAGTCTTTTGCCAACTGTTCCTTCTTTGCTGATCTATCCTGTACACTGCCACTAGCTTAATCTTCCTAAAGTACATCTGTAATAATTTCATTCTATGGACAAAACTCTTCTATGATGTCCCACTAACTAGAAAGAAAAGAAAATATCATCTATTTATTTGTATATTTCTTGGACTTGCATTTTATAGATATTTATTGAGTGCTTTCTATTGCCCACACACTATATTAGGTGCTTGGTGATATATTGGTAAGCAATACAGAATCAGTAATTGTCTTGATGAAAAAGCTTGGGTTTATTCATTATTTTACTCTCTAAAACACAATGACAGACATAGAATGTGCTAAAAGAAAAACAGTGGTTGCCTAGGGCTGAGAATGGAGGAGAGCAGTGAACTAACTGCAAAGGGGCATACAGAAACATTAAAATATGTCATATCTAATTCGGCTGCTAGACACTTGAGGCATATATTTGTTAAAAATCAATCAAACAGTACACTTCCAATAAGTGCATTTTACTATATGTAAATTATACATCAATAAAGTTGATTGATAAATTTAAAGTAAGTGAATTGAATGAATGCAAATAAATGATTGCTTATTTGAAAAATGAAGATAGAGGTTACTTTAAAAAAATTGATTTCAGGGAGGAACAAATAGATAGAAACATCAATGATGAGAGAGAATAAGTGATCGGCTGCCTCCTGCCTGCAACCCTGGCATGTGCTCTGACCAAGAATCAAACTGTGACTTCCTGGTTCATAGATCAACGCTCAACCACTGAGCTACAGCATCTGAGAGGTACTGGTTACTTCTGAGGAGTGTGGGTGAGGTTGATATTTCAATGTGGCACAGGAAGGGATCCATAGGGTTGTTGGCAAAGTTTTATTCTTGACCTAGGTGGTGGTTACTCGCATACTGGTATTTCCTTCACAATAGTTCATTAAACTATTCATTTGTTTTGTGTTGTTTTTCTGTATCTGAATTTTATATTATAATCAAAAGGTGAAATTTCAAATAGAAAGAGATTATCACTATTACTTGAAGGCCACCGACTAGAAAGAACTTTGGTGGTTAACTTCTCCAATCTGTTCATTCTATAAAAAAAGTACCCTGAGAACCTGAGAAGGTAGCTTTCTTGACATCACCCCTGGTTTAATAAAAGCTCTGGGACTATGTTGACTGACTACCTGTACTGTGCTCTAAAGTCAGTGCAGGCAATAGAACCATACAATACTTCCTTAACACTAAAGCTTCTTCAGCTACTTGACAATTCATGACAACATACTCCATTGTTTAGAGTCCTTAAGCACATTGGTAGCACATTGTTCATTTAGCTACTTGGGGGGGGGGGACACACATATTTTATAAAGTTTGCAAAAATAATGTCAATAGTAATGTCTTTTGTTAAATATAAATGACTATATTTTCATCATCATTCCTTCCATGACTTCAAAGACTGTTTTCTTTGCTTTAAGTTTATCACTGAATATCACTTAAAGACTTTAATAAAATATTCATTAGACTACCCATAACTTACAATGATGACACTTTCCTTCATAATGATGACAAGTACAGTACTCCCAAGCAAATTTACAGAAATATTGTTTTAACTTGAAGTAATTATTAAAGTTGCAAAATGTCATGCTGATTACATTGACTACATAAAGAGATTGAGATATTTCTCTTGGTTGCTAATGTTTATTATCCTCCTCAAAGGCCACCAATGTATTTCAGTAAAGAATGTGACCTAGTTATATTTACTTCAGCAGAGATTGTGAAACAGGTACCAATTTTATGCAAACTGTGATGCTGCTGTCACCCAATAGTTTTAAAGTACACATTCAATTCTTAGGAGATCTGTCTTTCCCAATTAGATTTCCCTCAGCTTCAGAATACTAGTACATTGCCACCAAGTAGTGATATAATCTCTGAATGAACTGCAAAGCACAAAATTTTACAAATTTAAATGGAAATTAAAATGTGCTATGTCTTAATTTTAAAAGGAATAAAATTACTGTTTTAGGACTTGAACTTAAACAAGATTAGCTGGTAAAATATAATTAAATAATCAAATCAAATAAAAATAATTAAATTATAAATAAGATATTTATAAATAACAAATAATTATTACTGAGCAATATTTAAATTGGCCTAAAGTATAATTAAATAACAAAAAGTCTATCTTTTATGCTGTAGCAATCATAGTTAATCTAACTAATAATGCATCTCCAAACTAATTAAAATACCTTTTTTCCAGGACACTCTGAAACCTGGGACTAATAAATTACTTCTTAATATCAGGCCAGTTCCAAGGCTGTGTTCTTCTATCAGGGTTATTCACTTCAGCAGATTTTTTTTTTTACCAGCCTGAATGCAGGAATCTAGCATCTACAACAAATAGCAGAATCCACTTTAGGAATCTGAGCTTCTTTTGATAATCATGAACATATATGTTCAAAACAAGCAAAATAATATAATGCAGAGAGGAATCAATCTATACTCTATGAACTTCATGCCCATGAATATTGCATTGACCTTTTTTTACTTTAAATAAGTGCAATTAATTATATCAATTATACCTAAAGCTGTTTTTTTTAAAAAACAAACAAAAAGTTATTACTCAAGTAAAGTCCCAGATTCCTTACAAAAGAAAGAAATATGAGGAAGATATGCACAGTATATCCCTGTGTGAGAAAAGCTAGACTTAGAGCCATACTATTAATATTAAGCTCATAAAGTGCTTATTTGTAGCAGATCTTTTTCTAAATGCTTTATGTAAAATAATTAATTTATTCTTTCTAAAATTCATGCAAGGAGGCACTATTACTTTATTACTTTCTGTAAATGAGGGAACTGAAGCTTGTCCCAATAACACAGCTAATATCTTCTGAATGAAGGCTGCTTGCAGTGACTATTTAATCTTTGGGGATATTGGCCCATCATCTAGCTAAACCTTCAGTAAATCTGCTCCTGCCTATCTTATCTAAACATTCTTAGTTTGTGGTATACTAGTTATCAGAGTAGCTCAGAATCCCACACCACACCTCTGGTTTTTTCTATTCAACTAATGTAAATCTGTCACCAAAACTGTCCTCCCTTTTCTATATTTATGTTCTAATTTCACATTTCAATTTTCCATCTGTTATAGGATAGATTATGTTGCCCCCTCCACCAAAGATTTGAATTCCTAAGCCCCCAGCACCTGTGAATGTTACCTTATTTGCAAATAAGGTCCTTGTAGCTGATAAAGTTTAAGTGAGGCCATTAGGGTGGGTCCTGATTCAATATGAATGTCTATTATGATAAAATAAAAATATGCTAATTAGACCAGGAGACCTTCTGGATGTCCTTCTGGACAAAGCCCTGGTGAAGGGGCTGAGGTAAAGGTGATTAGGGGCAATCAGACCAGCAGAGGGGAGCGGGGGTAAGTAGGGACAATCAGGCTGGCAGGAGGGGAAGTTGGGGGCAAGCAGGCTAGCAGGGGGATCAGTTGAGGGCAAGCAGGCCTGTGGGGAGCAGTTGAGGGCAACTGGTGGGGCGGTGGGGGGGGAGAGTGGTTAGGGGCAAACAGGCAGGCAGAGGAACTGTTAGGGGCCAGAGGTCCAGGATAGCAAGAGTGATTGGTCCTAAACCAGCAGTCGGATATCCCCCAAGGGGTCCCAGATTGGAGAGGGTGCAGGCTGAGCCAAGGGACACCTCTCCATGAGCGATTTTGTGCACTGGGCCACTAGTATCCTAATAAAAAAGAAAAATTTGGCCCTGGCTGGGTGGCTCAATTGTTTGGAACATCCTCCCATTCATCGAAGAAGGTTGTGGATTTGATCCCTGGTTGGGATCATGTATAGGAGGCAACCATTCTATCTTTCTCACATCAATGTTTTTCTCTCCTCTTCCTTTCTTTCTAAAATCAATATAAAAAACAAACCTTTGGGTAGGGATTAAAAAAAAACAAACACAATTGAACATGGAGGCAGACATGCACAGAGAGCAGATGATGTAAAGAGACATAGATAAGAAGAATGCTATGTGAATATGAAGACAGAGATTGGAGGGATGCCAGCAAAGCTCCAAAAGGGAGGAGAGACTTCTGGTGAAGTTAAGAGAGCATGGAACAGACTGTGCAGAACAGCCCTCAGAAGAAACCGACCATGCTGTCATCTTAATTTTGGACTTCTAACTTCCGGAACTGTGAGAAAATAAATGTCTGTTATGAATTTGGTGTACTTTATTACAGCAGCCCTAGGAAAATCCACCATCTTTTCCAAGGCAGAAATGTAACAAAACTATACAGTGTTTCTAACTTGAGAAATTAAAAACAAAAACAGAAAAAACAAAACCACTTCTTCAATCAATCAGAAAGAGGTGAATATTTAATTCCTAAAGCAGAGCAAAAACCTCTATCAGCGATGTAAGCTAAGATTTTAGCGGTGACGTTTTATATAGAAATTAATTTGTTCATGCTTTGAAAAGGCTTTGCCACCTGTGTTTTGTAAAAAGGCACAGGAAGAAAATTCTTCATAAACTCTTTTTTCTAAAATAATTTTTATTGATTTTATAGGGGAAGGAAGAAGGTGAGAAAGATAGAAACATCAATGATATGAAGTATTGATTCCCCCCTACACGTCGCCTACTGGGGATTGAACCTGCAACCCAGGCATGTGCCCTTGACTGGAATTGAACCTGGGACCCTTCAGTCTGCAGACTGAGGCTTTTTCCACTGAGCCAAATCAGCTAGGATTTCATAAGCTTTTTTGACAAAGGTTGTCTTCCTTAAATGAAGCATAGCTGGAATTTGAACTTTACATATATATATATATATATATATATATATATATATATATATATATATATATATATAAACATACATAAAGAAGCATATCTACAATATAAAAAGGAATTATTTAACTATGTACGTTTAGAAAAAGATACCTCAGGGAGGCATATATTATTAATGGTCAACCTAATAGCCCTTATGGGAGAGACCTTTATTAATGGGACATAG
>PVJN01007814.1:0-26170 GCA_004026805.1 Lasiurus borealis | reverse complement strand
TTTGGGTTGTGGTCTTTAGTCTGGTGAAATCATGATTCCTTATTATGCAAATTATGCATAACATTATTGTGGAATGCACAAATTCATCCATTTTCTATGAAAACACAGCATTTACATACTTACTGAGGTCTTGAATACTTTAAAATATTTTTATTGATTTCAGAGAGGAAGGGAGAGACACAGAAACATCAATGATTAGAATCATGGATTAACTCCCTCCTGCACCCCCCCGTCCCACTGAGATAGAGCCCTGACCTGGGCACATTCCCTTACTGGCAATAGAACCATGACTTCCAGGTACATAGGTGGACATTCAACCACTGAGTCATGTTGGCCAGACTTGGATACTTTTAAGATCTGACAGTTTCATGAAAAAATTGAGTTGCTCAAAGATTTCTGTTGATTTCAGTGGGAGCTGCACAAATGGAATTGATGGTTGGGAATCTGTCCTAATAATAAGCATACCAGCCTCCCTGTTATATGGTAGATCCTACACATATATTAACCTGTTTTTCACTCTCAGAAGAAATTACTGTTACTTCTTGCATTATGCTGAGTGACAAACTGGTACTATTAAAGAAGCAGAGAGACTTTAAAATGTCTTTTTAAAAATGTGTTTCCTATATTGGAGTTTATTTTTTATATATTTTATTGATTTTTTACAGAGAGAAAGGGAGAGAAATAGAGAGTTAGAAACATGGATGAGAGAGATACATCTATCAGCCACCTCCTGCACGCCCCCTACTGGGGATGTACCCGCAACCAGGATACATGCTCTTGACTGGAATCGAACCTGGGACCTTTCAGTCTGCAGGCTGATGCTCTATCCACTGAACCAACCGGTTTTGGCGGAGTTTATTATTTTTTTTTTCCTTACCCAAGAAACAAAGCAAAAGAAAACAACACTTAAAGACTTTAATAAAATATTCCTTAGACTACCCATAACTTATAAAAAGGATGAGATATTTGGATAATGAAAAGTTTTCAAAATGGCACCTGCATACAGAAGAATAATACTTTTCATAATGATGACAATTTCTTCTGCCCCAGACTCCTCCCTCCCAACTCTATTATCATTTATTACTGTGACATCACTATGATGGTAGCTAGTGCCTCTCAGATTGAAGACTCTAGAGGAATGGTTCTCAACCTGTGGGTTGCGACCCCTTTGGGGGTTGAATGACCCTTTCACAGGGGTAGCCTAAGACCATCAGAAAACACATATTTCTCATGGTCTTAGTAACCAACATATCGCTCCTTGGTGTAGCAAAATGTAGCAATGTAGTTTACTGTTGTTATATGAAGACTGTTGCCCATGCTACATCATGATTCAGGACAAAATTTCATTTATTTGTAATTAGAAATAAATATTTCACAATATGTAATTACATATTGTTTTGTGATTAATCACTATGCTTTAATTATATTCAATTTGTAACAATGAAAATACATCCTGCATATCAGATATTTACATTACAATTCATAACAGTAGCAAGATTACAGTTATGAAGTAGCAACGAAAATAATTTTATGGTTGGGGGTCACCACGTGAGCAACTGTATTAAAGGGTCGCGGCATTAGAAAGGTTGAGAACCACTGCTCTAGAGAATACACTTCCTTATTTTGTTACTTCTTTCAAAAATACTCTCAGAAATTACCTTGTTCCTACATTTGCTCTTAGATTGGAATACATAATCTAAATGAATTAATTAAATGTAATGCTAAAATCAAAATCTCCAAGTACATATCAAGTGATCATACTGAGTATATTATATATCTTTCTGGCCTCACGGGACATAACTAAAGTTTTCATACTTTTATCCTGCAATATACAATATGAAGAATTTATTAACCTCATTTTGTCTTTATGCTCAGTATAAACTCCATGCTTTCCTTGTACTAAATAAACTATTTTAAGATTCTTTTTAAAAATATATTTTTAATCATTTAAAAGAAGAAGAAAGAGTAAAAAGAGATAGAAATGTTAATGATGAGAGAGAATAATTTATTGGCTGCCTCCTGCACTGGATATGGACCCAAAACCTGGGCATGTGTCCTGACCGAGAATCAAATCATGATCTCCTGGCTCATAGGTTGACACTCAACTACTGAGCCACACCAGCTGAGCTATTTAAGATTATTTTTAAAATTATTATAAGATTTATGAAGAAAAAGGTCATTTTCACAGTATATTCTTATATTATTATTTATTAATTATTGTATTATTTTTAAAATTTCTTTATTGATTAAGGTATTACATATGTGTCCTTCTTCCCCCTTTGCTCTCCGTTCCCCCCACCCCCACTAATTCCCTCACACCCCTGTTGTCTGTGTCAATTGGTTAGGCTTATATGCATGCATACAAGTCCTTTGGTTGATCTCTCCCCCTTACACCCACCCTCCCCTACCTTCCCTCTGAGGTTTGACGGTCTGATTGATACTTCTCTGTCTCTGGATCTTTTTTTGTTCATCAGTTTATGTTGTTCATTATATTCCATAAATGAGTGAAATCATGTGATATTTATCTTCTCTGACTGGATTATTTCATTTAGCTTAATGCTCTCCATTTCCACCCAGGCTGTTCCAAGTTGTAAGAATTCCTTCTTTTTTTATTGCAGCTTAGTATTCCATTGTGTAGATGTACCACAGTTTTTTAATCTACTCATCTGCTGATGGGCACTGAGCCTGTTTCCAATTCTTAGCTATGGTGAATTGTGCTGCTATGAACATATGGGTGCATATATCCTTTCTGATTGGTGTTTCTAGTTTCTTGGGATATATTCCTAGAAGTGGGATCACTGGGTCAAATGGGAGTTCCAATTTTTAGTTTTTTGAGGAAACTCCATACTGTCCTGCACAGTGGCTACACCAGTCTGCATTCCCACCAGCAGTGCATGAGGGTTCCTTTTTCTCTCCATCCTCACCAGCACTTGTTGTTTGTTGATTTGTTGATGATAGCCATTCTGACAAGGGTGAGATGGTACCGCATTGCCATTTTGATTTGCATTTCTCAGATAATTAGCTTCTCTGAGCATGCCTTTATATGTCTTTTGAACTTCCTTCTGTCTTCTTTCAAAAAGTATCTATTTAGTATCTATTTATTTTAAAATATATTTTACTGATATTTTATGAAGAGGAAGGGAGAAGAATAGAGAGTTAGAAATGTGAATAAGAGAGAAACATTAATCAGCTGCTTCTGGGGATGTGCCTACAACTAAAATACATGCCCTTTACCAGAATCAAACCTGGGACCCTTAAGTACACAGGCTGGTGCTCTATCCACTGAGCCAAACTGGCTAGACATAATTGCCCATTTTTTTTATTGAATTGTCTCTCTTCCTTTTGTTAAGTTGTATGAGTTCCTTGCAAATGTTGGAGATTAAACCCTTATTGATGATAACATTGGCAAATATGTTCTCCTATGCAGTGGGCTTTTTTGTTGTTTTGTTGATGGTTTCTTTTGCTGTGCAAAAGCTTTTTATTTTGATGTAGCCCCATGTATTTATTTTCTTTTTAGTTTCCATTGCCCTAGAAGCAGTATCAGTGAAGAACTTGCTTCAGCATATATCTGAGATTTTGCTGCCTGTGGATTCTTCTAGTATTTTTATGGTTTCACATCTTATATTTAAGTTCTTTATCCATTTTGAGTTTATTTTTGTGTATGGTATACGTTGGTGGTCTAGTTTCATTTTTTTTTGCATGTATCTGTCCAATTTTCCAACACCATTTATTGAAAAGACTGTTTTGACTCCATTGTATGTTCATGCCTCCTTTGTCAAATATTAATTGAGCATAGTGGTTTGAGTCAATTTCTGGGTTCTCTATTCTGAACCAACTTTTGCCCCACCCTATATGTATATCTGTATATGTTGCAATACATTATATTTTTCAATTTAAATATTTTTAATTTTTAATTAAATAGTATTATGTAAGTTTGAGCTGTACTTCCCAATGACTACACATTATGTAACTTACTAAGTGATTATCCTGATAAATCTCATATCCGTATGACACTCTGCATAGTTATTACAGTATTAGATGCCTGGTGTATGAAATTTGTGCACAGATAGGCTCCTTAGGCCTGGCTGGCCATCAGGGCCAATCTGTGGGGTGATCAGCGTGGTGATTAGGCCCACCACTCACACCCACCTTGGCCTGGCACCGCCTGCTCACCCACCCCACCCCCGCCATCAGTCCCCATCTGTGTGGGTGACTGGTGGGGTGATAGGCATCACCCATTTACACCCACCTTGGTCTGGCACTGCCTGCTCACGTGTTCCACCATTCTGCTGTGCCCCACTCTAGTCAGGGTCCACTGAGGCCATCAGCAACTCCACTGCCATATCACTGATGCCCACCATGTTCCACACTGCCCCCTGGTGGTCAGCACATGTCTAACTCTCAGTCCATTGAACTCCTGCCTATGTGGACAATTTGCATATTAGCCTTTTATTATATAGGGTTATTGATTAAGCTGTACTTTACATCCCCTTGAATGCTCTGTAGCTACCAATTTGTACTTCTTAATCCCTTCACCTTTTCACCCTCCCCTCAACACCCTCCCATCTGAAAACCATCAAAATGTTCTCTGTATCTTTTAGTATGTTTTTGTTCTGCTTGTTTGCTATTTTTTTTAGATTAAATTGCTTATAGATTTGTATTTATTGCCATTTTGTTGTTCATTTTTTTCTTCTTCTTCTTAAGGAAGACCCTTTAACATTTATTGTAATATTGTTTTGGTGGTGATGAACTCCTCTGGCTTTTTCTTATCTGAGAAACTACCCCTCCTTCAATTCTAAATGATAGGTTTGCTGGGGAATGTAATCTTGGTCATCTGTCCTTGTTTTTCATTACTGAATATTTCTTGCCACTCCCTTCAGGCCTACAAAGTTTCTGTTGAAAAATCAATGAATAGTGTTATTGTAGCTCCCTTGTAGGTAACTAACTGCTTTACTCTTTTGGCTTTTAAGATTCTCTCTTTGTCTTTAACCTTTGGTATTTTAATTATTATGTGTCTTGATGTGGGCCTCTTTGAGCTCATCTTGTTTGATGAAAAGGCCATTTTAAATGTTACATTCGGTCTGTAATTGCAAGCATAGGAAACATAAATGATCTAGTCTTTAAAAGAGGCATTAATACAATTGTAACAGCTGATGACCAGCAGACTTTAAATAATTCCATATTCAGAAAATGTCTTTAGTTAATAGATTCACTTTTACATTTGTATTTTATATATTGGTGTTTCGTTTCAGACAAGCAGTAGTTTGAAAACAGTGTGTGTGTGTGTGTGTGTGTGTGTGTGTGTGTGTGTGTGTGATTATGTATATTGGAGAGTGGGTGGTAATAAAGTTTTCTCCCAGGCACAGTGAGAAACACTACATGCTGCCATAGAGGATATATCTGTCCCTATGTTTTAGGCATTGACTTTGTAATGATTCAAAAGCATTCTCATATACCAAAAGGCAAGGTCTTGGCTTCCAGTAATTTAATCTTCAATTAAAGAATTAAGCATTGATAAGAAGGTTTAAAATACTTCATTTGCTTTAAATTGAGAATCTGTGGTCCATAATTGGACTGGGGCCATTTCTATGTGGGATGGAGTCTACATAAAGAACACATAGCACTCACTTGGCATTCAAGGAGACAGATTTAGTCAGGTACTCTATACCTTTTTGTAGAAGATGTTCCTATTTATTTTAAGTACTGCCATGAGAGTAGAACCCTAATCTTCTCACTTATTTAGAATTATGAAATATTAGTATTTAAAGGATAAACGTATAAGTAAAGAAATTGAAGACCAAAAGCCGTATTAGTTAATGGCCAAACCAGAGCCAAAAGAGTTTGAGGTCTCACCTGAATGCACCATTTTAACTTCAAATGGTATTTCTTTTCAATAATAAGAAACTAAAACCAGAAGATGAAAAAATGTTGATTGCTTATATTGTGTTCTGATCTCATTATTCTATCAAGGCCAGAAAAATCTTCAAATTCCTATGGTGATAAAATCATTTAATCTCCTTGGTGAGAATATCCACATTCTAATATCCAGGTCTATTATAAGGTTAACAGAGGTATGATTAATTAGGAAATTGTGCATGTTGCACACTTCATTACTTCAATTTCTAAGGGATTAGACCAAAAATAAAAATCTCTCCTTGGATTAGATCGAGAACAATAAAATTTCACTGCTTTCTTTTATTGTGTTTGATGATTTTAAATATATTCTAATCCTGAGATAAATAACTTTATGAAATACAATTAAATTAATTAAAATAAGTATAGTATACAGAGAAGTAAACAACTTTTTTCTTTCCTGAAATACTGAAATATTTACATTCTGTGTTACTAATATAAGTGCAGTTTTAAACAAGTCTTTCACTCACTGTGTTACATGCTCATGATGTTTCATATTTAGACCCTTATTTGGCACCACAGAGTTATATTTTTAAATGATATTAAATAAAATCTGTACCTATTATTCGTTTAGCTTGCATTTAGCACAATCTCCTTCTCACCAGGGGTTCTTTCTCTGGGTGATCCCAAACGTTCATCATTCTTGTTCTAGAAAGTGAGTTTTTGCATAATGACTATGGTTAGCGGTCTCTCCCTCCTCCCTTTTCATTCCTTTAGAATTGTGACATGTGACTTTCAGTATTGTAAAAAGTAAACTTTTATTGTGGCTAATGTAATAACATTGAATGTTTTATAAGTGTGCAAACAGAACTCTCCCACTTTTTTCAAAATAAAAAGCTTACAATGATATTTTGTTTGTTTTGTAATTAATTATTCTTGTGGTACCTAGAATTTTATCAAGTTTTTCAAAAGGCAAGTAAATCTGGAATCTAGAATTACCTCTTCTATTCCAGTACAGTTGAATTTAACTCCAAGACCAAAAGGGACAAAGAAATGGGCTGTCAATAATAAATCAGAAGATAAATTACATGGAAAACTCAAACTAAAATATCCAGGAACAAATAGTTAGATATATGTTTACTCTGAAGGAAGCCAAGTTGTAAGAACTGTTAGAGAAATTAACATGTATACAAACAGATATAGCCAAAAACATCTGGAGGCACTGTGGATAGAAAGAGGGGGAAAAATACCAACTATGTCTTACTTAAAAATGTCTTGCAATATGATCTAATAATTTCAGAATTAAATGCTGAGCCATAGCTCAGTTGGCTGGACCCTCGTCCTGTACACTGGAAGGTCACAGATTTTATTCCAGTCAGAGCAGGTTCCTGGTTTGAGGCTCAATTTCTGGTCTGGGAATGTATGCGAGGTAATCAATCAATATTTCTCTCTCACATTGATGTCTCTCTCTCCCTCTCTCTCTTCCCTTCTCTCTTTTTCTCCTTCTCTAAAAATTCAATAATTAAAAATTATTGCTTAAAAACTAATTGTTGAATGTCTGGCCTTTCAGGCACTATGCTAGGATGTTTTTCAGCTCTTGGTGAAAAGCTAGAGCAAAAATACAAATAACTACAGTCTATGACAGAATTGAGAATTATATAAAGAGGGGTTCAAAGGAGAAAGAAATAAACTCAGGTGAAACGAAACAGAAAAGAAACCCTGAAGGAAATAACACATAGGTTGAACTTTAAGGAGTAGAATCTCCACAAGCAGATACAAAGGGGGGTTGTTTCAGTCAGAACAGCATGAGCCACTTCATGAGGTGTATAATGTCTAAATCGCTACACTGTACACTTGAAACTAACATAATATAATATGGTATGCCAACTGTAACTGAAAAATAATTTTTACTTTATTTTTTAAAGATTTTGTAAATGTATTTTTAGAAAGTGAGGCAGGGAGAGGGAAAGAAAGAGAGAGAAACATGGATGTGAGAGAGTGAGATTGATCCGCTGCCTCTTGCATGCCCCCTACCTGGGATTGAACCAGAAATCCAGGCATGTGCCCTGACGAGGAATCAACCAGCAACCTTTTGGTGCATGGGATGATACCCAACCAACTGAGCCACACCAGTCAGGGTGAAAAATAAATTTTAAACAATTAAATTAATTTTAAAAAGAACAGCACGAGCCAAGGCATGCAAGTGATACAGTCCAGATAACAATGTTCAGAAATTTAATAGTATAAAAGCACTAATTTTTAAAGGAGGAAAGTTATGCAATAGAACCATCTTTTGGAAAGATTAGTCTAGAATAGCTTTTAGTCTAAGACACAGTCTTTCCCTCTGTTCTTTAGTTCATGAAACTACTACTATCAGATAATTTGAATAAAACAGACTATTTCAGTATTTCTTGCCCCACTTTCCAACTGGAAAGAGTGGCAAACTTGTGTCTATAAAGGTCCAAAGGGAAGGGATTATGCAAAATCATGCCATATCGTGACAGGATGGGAGAGAAGTGCTTGGAGAGAGAGGAAGGCAAAAGAGCAGACCCTGGGTCTATGAGAAGTTCTCCAAGATTGGAAAAGTGACTGTGCTTCTTGTGGTTTCCAAACAACTGGGATACAAGCATTTAAGCCCTGGGAATTGGTGAAGAAGGAATGGAAACTCAAGTGAGTACTAGCCAGAGAGTAAATGTACTAGCACTTCCATCCCAGCCTGAAATCCTATGTCCAAGCAGGTCAGAGAAGAAGGAGTACCAACCCTGCTCCCCACAGTGGGAAATAAAGCCTTGAATAATAAGCACATAAGCAGGGGCCTTTGTGGACCAAGTCACTAAGAGAGTTCCTCAAATCTGAATTGTATAGAATCCCCATGACCTCCATAATCCTGGGGAAGTGGGAAGGAAGACCCAATAACAAATGATATTAAATCCTTCCTAGGGCCCCCATAAAAGGGAATCAGATTTAATTCAGAGAATAATGGGATATTTCTTATATCCAGAGTTTTGGATAGAGTGACATTAATACTTGATACACTAGCAAGAAAACATTTCCGATTTTGATCTAGAAATTCTGAGTTTTAACAGGTGGCATTAAGTTCCTTAAGACGGAGCACGTTGATATTTTACTGTGACAGTAAATTACACTTGTATCTGCAGACTTCACTGAATGTAATGAACCCTTCAAAAAATTTAAAAAATATTTTAAAATTTGTATAGATTTTATTTATTTTTATTTTAATGTCTTTATTGATTAAGGTATTACATGTGTGTCCTTATTCCCCATTCCTCCCCCAACCCCCATTCATACCCTTGCCCCCATGTTGTCTGTGTTCATTGGTTAGGCTTATATGCATGCATACAAGTCCTTTGGTTGATCACTCCCCCTTACCCCCACCATCCTCTATCTTCCCTGAGGTTTGATGTTCTGATTGATGTTTCTTTGTCTCTGGGTCTGTTTTGTTCATCAGTTTATGTTCATTGTATTCCACAAATGAGTGAGATCATGTGATACTTATCTTTCTCTGTATGGATTTTAAAGAGAGAGTGAGAAAAAATAATTGATTTGTTGTTCCACTTATTTATGCATTTATTGGCTGATTCTTGTATGGGCCTTGACCAGGGGTTGAACCAAAAAACCTTGGCATATCAGGAGGATTATCTAACCAAATTATCTACCCTTTAAAAAAAAACAATAAATTTTAATAATTCCATTTCTAACAGAAGAAATAAAGGATTCTACCCAGTTGACAGTTTTTCCCTCTACATGTGTCAGAAGAAAATCTAAAGAATTATCCTTTACCCATCCTACATAAGTTAAAACTTCTATTTCCAGTTATTCTAGAATTTTCACATATTCCCACACCTTCCACACTTGCACGCAGTGACCACTACTAAAGGAAAACATATATACAAATACACACACTCACACTACACACACACACACACACACACACACACACACACACACACACACTGAGACATGCACACAAACACACACACACACATTTTGAAGGATTCCTGTCTCTCATACTTACTGGGGGAATTTGCTTCCCTATCATTTCTGCATTGGGAAGAAGCCAATCGTTAACTCAACCCTATAGCATCCCTAGGTTCCTTGGTTAATAAAAAGCTATAACTATGGGCAGGAATTGAAAAGACTTGGGCCAACAGTTTTAGCACAGTTTCAAAGCAACTTTTCAGTGCCAAATGACTAGATTAGCCTCAGGACCATCTATTGGTCTTCAATATTCTCTGATGTATAGAAAATAATATATTGCTTATATCGTGAATTTACTCTCTCTTAACACTTCTCTCTTTCCAACCTCTATATGCCCTTTAAAAAATCTCCCATTTTATCTCCCTGTCTATCCTACCAAAGCCCCAAGTCCTAAATGCAAACTTTTCTCCCAGATTACATATTCATCATACCCAGTGCTCTCCATAGCCTAATACAATAAAATCAATGCAACAATGGCACTTGCCAGTCTCTTTGTGCATGAGATAAAACGATGCCACCTGTGAGATCAAGTAATATGGGGTAATGAGTTATCTCCAACTCCTATGAAACAGCCTAGTCAGGCTGGGCCTGCAGAGAACATGATGAAGAGAGGGCAATCAGAGAATCAGTGCACTAGTGATTCATTTCTTAATTTATAGAAATGTGAAGTTTTTTTTTAAGCTGATATGAGCATATCCACTGACAAACATGCTAAGCACATCTACACTTTTATTATATTTTTATTATGCCTGCTAAGCACACCTGCATTTTTTGATAGAGCTTGCCTGAGGCCATTGGAGCAGCAGGGCCAGGAATACATTAGTAAAATTAGAAGAAATATCATTGGGAAACTTCAGTATCCATGTAAACAATGAACAATTCACTGAGGAGAATTTCACTTTTGTGAGAGCTGATCCTTGCCTTGACCAAAGTGAAACTGGCTGATAATGGAGGCCTCCCCAACGCGGGTCAAGAGTGTGTTGAAGGTTATGGCATTGCCTGCCTCTGACTTACTTATTTATATATATATATTTTACAATCTTCACTGTGCACTATAGTTGTCTATTGAGTTATCCATATTTATTATGGCAGCTCAACCAGGAAAATTTTATCTTTCTAAGTTCTTTTCACAATCCTTCTTCTATAATATCCCTATCTCACTCTGCAGTATAAGTTAAATATACTGTAATAATCAGACATATTTTAGCCTCTGCAAAGGTTTTAGCAGAAGGGTTAGTAGTAAAATTGAGAAGCAAAAGGGCTGGCAAAGCAGTAAACTGGCTGCAGAGTAAAAGAAACTTACATTCCCCAGTAGAAAGATAATGATGGTGAAAATTTTTCAAACCTATCACCACAGTAACAATCAAGTTTAGATTCAGCAACATCACAGTCTGCCCAATATATTCACTGAAAACATTCAGGCTTTATTTGGCATTTTATAGCTTCACTCCAAAACCGATACTTAATTGGACTTGACTTTCTGATGCAAAATTTGCTTATTTTCTAATATTTTCTAAAAACTTTGATTTCTAGATCTCTAATTGGGCTTCAAATGCATACTTTGAAATTGATCCCATAGTTTAAAAGAATGGAGCTTAAAGAATTTCATTCTACAATAAAATAATCCCATCTGAGATACTGAAAAATCAGAAAATAATTGAGGTAAAGAGGGCTTGTGGGGATGAACTGCTGCTGAAAACCTCTGGCCCAGGGATAGCATTTAAGCCTGTGCTAGACACAGTAGGATGTGTTTAGTCATTCACAGCGTGGATTCACTAATACTTTTTGAACCCACACTGTGTACCAAGCAGTGGGCTATACATACAGGCCTGGGTCACATGAGTTTCTGCTATCCAGGAATTCACATTCTACTTGATGACACAGATGTGTAATAGACCAGTTGCACTGACATTCATTAAGTGTCATAAATTAAGTATGACTTGAGTCTTGTAAGGGCCCAAGTGAAGAAACAGCCTATTGAGGTTCATGTCACTGAGGCCTAGAGAAGCATCTGGCTGGTGTCCCTAGTTTTAACATAGAAAACAGTAACACACAAGGACACACACCCTGGCCCCATTATTCTCTCATAGCACTTTGTCCTTTTCCTTTGGAATAGTTAGGTCAACGAGTAGTTATACAGGTGATTATTACATTAATGTCTACACTATGAGGACCTTGAAAAAAGAGACTTGTCTGTTTTTGCCAACCATCACCAGAGCCTATTATGGTGCTAACATATACAAGATGGCCAGTTATTATTTGGTGAATAAACAATAAATTAATACACGTTTTAAAGCTATAAGAAGAGATTTATTATAGGAATCTTCACACAATATCAGTACCTAGAAATTACTTAGGTTTTCATTCCAGTAGCTCACCCATTCCAATAGAGCCAACCATTCTCTAGCCTAAGTAGATGAAACTTACCTGAGCACACACAAAAACACACCTCCACCACACAGGCTACATACACATCATGCATCAGAAGCATCATATACCATGTCATCACATGCAACACATTGTATCTTCTGAAAGTCACATATGCTAACATAGTACATGTACCTCATAAATATACAGCTTATCTCATAAGTATATGAATGTGTCCCTACTCCTCCTGTCCCATGTGCTCCTTTCTTTCCTTAGTCCTTTTCACTACCAGCCTGATAGAGTCATGTGGGACCCAGTGAGAAAAAGGCTATCTATAAGCCAGCAAGTGGACTCTCACCATACAGAAAACTGGCTGGCATCTTGATCTTGGACTTCTAGCCTCCATAATGGGGAGAAAGAAGATGTCAGTTGTCTAAGCCACCCAATCTAAATATTCTGTTAAAGCAACTGGAGCCGACCAAGAGAGGGATCTCTCTCCACCCAGAAAGTCTCTGATCTGTAATGTGCTTTGTTTTCCCAACTAGAAGACAAGTTCTTCAAAGGTCTAGACTCTCATATCACTATTTATCCTTGGCAT
This sequence comes from Lasiurus borealis, assembly GCA_004026805.1. NCBI lineage: Eukaryota > Metazoa > Chordata > Mammalia > Chiroptera > Vespertilionidae > Lasiurus > Lasiurus borealis. The sequence continues at coordinate 13,353 of PVJN01007814.1, read as the reverse complement.
CTAGCTCTGGATCTTAAACATAGTAGATGCTCATTATTTAATTAAAACAGACCATAAAGTCTACCCTGGAATAAAATTGTTAATGTTGAGACAAATTTTAGAAGAAGGTAACTACATTAACACTATGACTCAAATCTATACACTTTGATTATTTGATACCATACACCATTTTTAATAACAACAGTATAATAATGTTCATGATTAGTGATAAGGCGATAGCAATTGCATTAGTATGGATGTTAGTGATGTTTACAATAGTGATTATTAAGCCTTGATAAATTTTAAGTAGATTCGCTAAAATAATCATACATTGAATGATAACTTTCTACCAGTAAGGCAATAAAAAATAAACTGAAACTGAGTAAGTTTTCTGTGTGACTAGTTATATATGTGATTTGAAAATGAAAAATGTGACTTAGAAAATAAAATAAATATGAGAGAAGTTTTAACACAAATTAGAAGTGAGTTAAAAAAAAAAGACCTAAGAAAAATAAATGTCATTCTGGACTAATGAATATTTCTGAATCATCCACTGAGGGTGAGATATCAGAATATCACTGAAGAAATCAAGCATTCAATCTTAATTAAGATAAATGTACAGTTTTGACTACGCACACCTTGATGTGAAAAGGGTACCTTTGACTTAACCCTGGATTGCATAAAAAATACCCAAGGAAATGGACCTCCTGGGAAATAAAGCTCCATTATGCAAGGCTGAAATTCTCTCTCTAAGACTTTCTGCTTGCTGAGTGTGTCATTCTAGTTTAATATAATCAGAAGATGTGTGAGGAAATAATTTTGTGTATGTGCAGAGGATTTTGTGTGCAACCCAAGACAGAAATATTTGACTAACAAATCTGTTAAAATGTATTTCATTTATTAGAAGGTCTGAAGCAATCTAGTTCTTTCTATAAGTACTAGGGTAAACCCAAAGACCGTCACAGGATTAGCCTGAATTAGAATTAGAATTGGAGTGTTGTAACTGCAAGGCAGTTTAGAGTAACTTAGCTGGAGGGAGAATTCCAATGTGTGTGTGTCTATAACCAAGAAAATAAGAATGTGATGGAATCCAAAAGGTTATATCCATTGCTAAGAAAAGAACAAAAATGATATAAAAATCTGATAGTGATGTAATCCAGGCAAGTGGCTCTGGACAAAAGATGAGAATGCTGAAATAATAACGGCCCATGAGGGAGTTCTTGCAGTTAAAGGAGCTGCAAAAGACCAGGCATACACAAGCTTGAGACTTCACATGACCATATATGTTAGCTATTTCATGTGACACCTCTTTCCTTTCCATATATTTTATATGCTAGACCATCAATCTAATGGTAATAACATAATGACTAATATTTACTGAATTCCTCCCATGTGTCAGGTGCTTTACAAACATTTTGCTTTTGAATCCTCACAATTTTTAGCCCAATTTTACAAATGGTCAAATCCAAGAGTGAAGTAACCGTAGACATGAAGTAACTTAAGATAAATTAGTTGAGCCGAAACCGGTTTGACTCAGTGGATAGAGCGTCAGCCTGGGGACTGAAGGGTCCCAGGTTGGATTCCGGTCAAGGGCATGTACATTGGTTGTGGGCACATCCCCAATAGGGGGCGTGCAGGAGGCGGCTGATCGATGTCTTTCTCTCATCGATGTTCCTAGCTTTCTATTCCTTTCCATTCCTCTCTGTGAAAAATCAATAAAATATATTTTTAAAAAAAGATAAATTAGTTGAGCTATATTTGTTTTGTTTTTGTTGTTGTTGTTGTTGTTTTGTCTGGACTCTCTTCACATTGACCTTGCTAAGGAAACATTCGGAATCTGAACTAGAGTATCGCAGGTGCTTCATACACACATGAAACTGGAGAAACACTGCATTAGGCTACACATCATGATGCTTTCCTTCTGTTTGTCTCATTAGTCCCAATACAAACACACACATGGAAAGGGGTATGGGGAAGAGAAAGTGGTAAGTAGCTACTAAAAAGGTTAGAAGTCACAATACACCTTCTTCTCTAACAACATATGCAAATATTGAATTCATTGGTAAACCAAGCTCTTTCAAATCGCTTATATATCTTATCACATATTAGGGCTCTTGAATGTTTACTGAATAAAATATCTTGGACAAAAATGAAACATATTACATTTGATAACAGATTATAAGAGAGCATCAAAAAAGAAAGAACACAAGCATGAGTCATATGAAAAAACAGGAGTCTGGCCCTGGCTTGCATGGCTAAGTAGTTAGAGCATCGGTCTGCACACCAGAGGGTCTAGGGTTCGATTCTCAGTCAAGGGCATATATCTAGGTTGCAGGTTCCTTTTCTGCCCCTGGTCTGGGCCCATGCAGAAGGCAACCTGTAGATGTGTCTTTCTCACATTGATGTTTCTCTCTCTCTCCTCTCTCTCTCTCTTCCCTTCCCCCCTCACTTCCACTCTCTCTAAAAATCAATGGGAAAAAGTATCCTCAGGTGAGGATTAAAAACAGACAAACAATAACTACAAAAAACAGGAGTCTAGACTTGCTGTGCTTCACACTTTGGTAATAAGTACATTAGCAATTACAAAGGATTCTTGAATGGCTGAGGCCTTAGAAAAGCCTCCAGCTGGAATAATTACAATCTAAGCTTTTGTGCAGCAATTTCTCATGAACCTGCAGAAAGGAGGCACTGTGGGAATTACTGACATTTACATAAGTTTACTGGCACTTTGGTTGCCAGCAAACTTTATGTGCAGGGGCTGGACCAATGCAGTCCAAAGTAAAAGAAAAGTGGATGAAAAGTAATCTGCATTTTTTCTCATCTTCGTCTTTACTACATGTTCTCTACTATAACCTCTGTAATCTCCTTTACCTAATTACCTCTATGCATAGGTAAATATTTAAATTAAATCAATTGGCCCAATTTGAAAATTCTGTTTTCATTAGAATCTGTCTGAATGCAATGCCTGTTATAGGAATTTAACATACTTAGCAGATATAATTCTTTTTCCTAAAATTAATGAGACTGATGCACTACCTCAATGCTGCTCCAAGTTTTTGTGTGCACAACCATTGTCTGGGAATTTTGTAAGACTGCAGATTCTGATTCAGTAGGTCTAGGCTGCATGTCTAACATCCTATGTTGCTTCTAGTCTAAGAACACATTACACTCGTGAAGGCACTGCCCCTAATTTAGCAGTGAAATGCCTAACTTTTCAGTCTCCTCTTTCCTTAAGACTAAGATAATTATAAAAGTAAATAATTTTTCATACATTCTTACTATAGATAAACTGGAAAATTAGAAAAGAAGAAAAATGGGATGAACAATCTCACCAGCCAGACATAACTATTATTCACATCTGGCTATATTTCCTTCCAGTTGTATTTTTCAGTGTAACATACATCTAGTTTTGCAAAAATTCATATCTTACCCTCCATTTCAATTTGATTTAACAGCTATATCTAAATCATCTCACATTATTGCACACTCAGTTTTTGATCAAATCTCCAAATGTATTTTCATCACACATATCCATCATGCAGAACTTTGAGTACAATATTAGCTGACACAAAGCAAAGTCACAGATGTTTATCTATACGTTGCTAAGGCAGAACAGTGATAATTCTATAAAACCTCTAAACATGGTACACCATCAATATTATACTGATGAAACAGCTACATAGGGACAGGACTTCCTCTCCTCAGAAATATATTTCATTTCTTCAGAGTGTTGCATTTCTTTTTAAACCTGATATCTAGTCATCTCTTGGGCCTTTTTACAGTCTTCCTCTCATATCCTGTGGAACTTGCTTATTTAGAGAGCCATAACCTGCATCCTGTTTTTATTTTTTTCTCTCCACAAAGCGAGCTTGCTCTTTTTGACCTTTTCTTGGCAGGCTGTAGATCACAGCTGTTTCAACTGATGGGGCAAGACTCTGAGACTCTGCTCTGCCCTGGTGTTCCTTTGCATTAACACTGGGTCTATTCAGGTTGTCAGACATGCTGTTATGAGTGTGAAAACTAAACAGTTGGTAGACAACAGGTACAGGAGGGCTACCAATTAGTTGCATATGATTTGAAAGGGCTACACTTGTCACTCATCTGCTATGATAGAAGTGGATGATGTGCAATATTATATGCTATTTAATGTTGATAAGGTGCATGTGATAAGTGGGAAAAACAAAAATTGGACTTTAAATTGAAATTTAAATAAAAGTACTTCGCTAAAATTTTAACATGACAATAAATGTGTTTCTTAATATGTTTTTATTGATATGTAGAGAGAGAGGAAAGGAGAAGGAGAAATAGAAACATCCAATGACTGATTCCCACAGGCCCTCTACTGGGGATTAAAGTAATAAACCTACACACACACACACACACACACACACACACACACACACACAAAAGCACTTATTTATTTATTTATTTTTTAACAGAGAAATTTGGAGCCATTGTGGACACACTGTATCACTTTGACTCTAAATATTTCAATATAACTACAATGTATTATGCCAGTTGTCCCAGTCTGGGGACAATTTGCACATTTACATATATCTATTTTTTTCTGGTTCAGGATCAAGGCCAAACATTGTTTCTACTTCTCATATATCCTTTAGCCTATAAAAGCCCCCAGTATTTCTTATTTTTACCTTTTTATTTTTATTTATTTTTTAATTTTTATTAATGTATTACATGTATACATATTTGTCCATTGCCACTTCCATGCATACCCTAACCCCCCAGTGTCTTATGTTCATTGGTTATGCTTATATGCATGCCTACAAGTCCTTTGGTTGATCTCTAACATACCCCACCTATCCTTAATCTTCCTCTTGTAATTTGACAGTCTGTTTGATGCATTACTGCCTCTGTATCTATCCTTTTGTTCATCAGTTTATAATGTTCTTTATTATCCACAAATGAGTGAGATCATGTGGTATTTTTCTTTCATTGACTGGCTTATTTCACTTAGCATAATGCTCTCGGTTCCATTCACGTTGCTGCAAATGGTAAGAGTTTCTTCTTTTTTATGGCAGCAGAGTATTGCATTGTGTAGGTGTACCACAGTTTTCTGATCCATTCAGCTGCTGATGGGCACCTAGGCTATTTCCAAATTGTAGCTATAGTAAATTGTGCTGCTATGAACATAGGGGTGCATAAATCCTTTCTGATGGGTGTTTCTACTTTCTTAGGATATATTCCTAAGAGTGGCATTGCTGGGTCAAATGGGAGTTCCATTTTTAGTTTTTTGAGGAATCTTCATACTGTTCTCCACAGTGGCTGCACCAGTCTGCACTCGCACCCACAGTACATGAGGGTTCCTTTTTCTCCACATTGTTGCCAACACTTGTCTTTTATTGATTTATTTATGATTGCCATTCTGACAGGTGTAAGATGGTATCGCACTGTCATTTTGATTTGCATCTCTCGGATAATTAGTGACTTTGAGCATGTTTTCATGTGTCTCTTAGACTTCCTTCTGTCTTCTTTCTAAAAGGTTCTATTTAATTTAGGTCAGTTGTCCACTTTTTTATTGGATCATTTATCACCCTTTTATTAATCTGTATAGGTTGGCTGTAGATGTTGAAGATTAAAACTTTATCAGTGGTAATATTTGCAAATATGTTCTCCCATCAGTGGGTTTTCTTGTTTTGTTGATGGCTTCTTTTGCTGTGCAAAAGCTTTTTATTTTGATGTAGTCCCATTTGTTTATTTTCTCTTTAGCTTCCATTGCCCTTGGAGCAGTATCAGTGAAGAAGTTCTTTCAGCATATGTCTGAGATTGTGCTGCCTGTGGATTCCTCTAGTATTTTTATGGTTTCCCATCTTATGTTTAAAACCTATATCCATGTTTATTTTTGTATATGATGTAAGTTGGTGGTCTAGTTTCATAGATTTAAGAAATGAATTCGGCAAGGTAGCAGGATATAAAATTAATGGCAAGAAATTATGGCATTTCTATACACTAATAGTGAACTTACAGAAAGAGAGACTAAAATAGCAAAACCATTTACCATTGAACCAAGAAAATTAAAATACCTAGGAATAAACTTAAGTAAGGTGGAAAAAGACGTATACACAGAAAACAACAGGATAATAAAAAAAAGAGATAGAGGACATAAATAGATGGAAGAACATAACATGCTCATGGATTAGGAGAACCAACATCATTAAAAATGTCCATAGTACCCAACGCAATCTATAGATTCAATGCACTATCAATAAAATACCAATGACACATTTTACAGACCTAGAAAGAACTCTCCAAAGATTCAGCTGGAAAAAAAGACCACGAATAGCCACAGCAATCCTGAGAAAGAAGCATAAAAAAAGTGGGATCTCAATACCAGATTTCAAGCTGTATTACAAAGCCATTGTTCTCAAAATAGCCTGGTATTGGAACTAGAATAGGCACGTAGACCAATGGAATAGAATAGAGAATCCAGATATCAACCCAATCCACTATGCTCAATTAATATTTAACAAAGGAGCCATGGACATACACTGGAGTCAAGACAGTCTCTTCAATAAATGGTGTTGAGAAAATTGGATAGATACATGCCAAAAAAAAAATGAAACTAGACCACCAACTTATAGCATACATAAAAAATAAAGTCCAAAGGGATTGCTTTTTTAGTCTCTCTATAAGTTCACTATTAGTGCATAGTAATGCCATAGATTTCTTGGCATTAATCTTGTCTCCTGCTACATTGCCAAACTCATTTATTAAGTAAGTCTATTATTAGTTTTTGGATGGAGTCTTTTGGGTTTTTTTATGTACAGTATCATGTCATCTGCAAACAAGGACACTTTACTTCTTCTTTTCTAATTTGGATGCCTTTTATTTCTTCTTCTTGTCTAATTTCAATGGCTAATACTTCCAGTACTCTGTCAAACAGGTGTGGTGAGAGTGGGCATTCCTATCTTGTTCCTGTTCTTAGGGAAAATGGTTTTATTTTTTGCCCATTGAGTATGATGTTAGCTGTGGGTTTATGATATACGGCTTTTATGATGTTGAGGTATGAACCTTCTATTCCCACCTTGCTGAGAGTTTTTATCAAGAAAGGGTGTTGGATTTTGTCAAATGCTTTTTCTGCATCAATTGATATGATTATGTGATTTTTTTCTCTAAATTTGTTTCTGATGTATCATGTTTATTTATTTGCGAATATTGTACCATCCTTGCAATCCTGGGATAAATCCCACTTGGTCATGGTGTATGATCTTTCTAATGTACTGCTGGATCAGATTTTCTAGAATTCTGATAAAGATTTTGGCATCTATGTTCATGAGTGATATTGGCCTGTAATTCTCTTTCATTGTGTTGTCTTTATCTGGTTTTGGTATTAGGTTGATGCTGGCCTCATAGAATGTATTGGGAAGTGTTACTTCTTCTTGAATTTTATGGAATAGTCTGAGGAGGATAGGTCTTAATTCTTCCTTGAATGTTTGGCAAAACTCTCCTGTGTTGCCTTCTGGTCCTGGGCTTTTATTTACTGGAAGCTCTTTGATCACTTCTTCAATTTCATCCATAATTATTGGCCTATTGACATGTTTAGATTCTTCCTGATTGAGTTTTGGAAGGTTATATTTTTCTAGGGATATGTCCACTTCCTCCAAGTTGTCCAATTTGTTGAAATAGAGTTTTTCATAGTATTTTTTAAACAATCATTCGTATTTTGGAGGGGTCTGTTGTTATTTCTCCTCTTTCAATTCTGATTTTGTTTATTTGTGTCTTCTCTCTTTGCTTCTTGGTGAGCCTGGCTAGAGGTTCATTAATCTTGTTTATCCTTTCAAAGTACCATCTCTTGTGTTGTGTTTTTTTTTTTTTATCTTTTGTATTGTTTCTTTGGTCTCTATGTCATTTATTTCTACTCTGATCTTTACTATTTTCTTCCTTCTGCTTACAATGGGCTTTTTTTTGTTGCTCTCTTTCTAGCTCTTTTAGTTGTACAGTTAGGTAATTTATAACCATTGTGCCTCATTTTTTGCAGTAGGCTTGTAGAGCTATGAACTTCCCTCTAAAATCTGCTTTTGCTGTGTCCCATAGATTTTGGATTATTGTGCTTTCATTTTCATTTGTTTCCATGATGTTTTTTATTTCTTCCTTGATCTCTCTGGTTATCCAGTCATTGTTTAATAGCATGCTCTTTGGTGTTCATGTGTTTGATTTCTTTTGATTGTTTTTATTTTAGTTGAATTGCAGTTTTATGCAACTGTGATCTGAGAAAAATGCTTTGCATGATTTCTATATTTTTAAATTTGAAGATACTTTGCCTATGACCAAACATATGGTGTATCTTTGAAAATCACCCATGTGAACTTGAGAAGAATGTATATTCTGTGGCTTTCGGGTGAAATATTCTGAATATGTCAATAAATTCCATCTCGTCTAGTGAGTCTTTGAGGATTGATGTTTCTTCGCTGATTTTTTGTTTAGAAGTTTTGTCCAGTTCTGATAGTAGTTCCCAGTATTTCTTATCCTTTACTGGCCTTGACATTTTTGAACAGCATGGGACAATTATTTTATAGATTATTTCTAGATTTGGGTGTGTCAGATGGATCACCAGGAACAACTTTGGCAGGAATACCACACAGAAGAAATATCCTCCTCAGGGCCTACAATCAGCAGGTACAAGATGTTGAAATGCCCTATCACTGATGATATTAACTTGCATCCCTTAGTAAAGGTAATAAATGCCAAGTTTTGTTGCCTTATAAATCAACTAGTGAGATACAAGACACCTTAATGACCCAATTAATTAGGAGTCATTTATTGTGTATGGCCCAGAGGGAGGTGTCTTCTCCAAATCTTGAGCAACATATGCAGGAAGTTTCACGTATTTATACTTTTTTAGTTTCTTTGTGGATATTACAAAGGGCTCTGTGTGAGTTATTGTTACAGACAGTTATAACCTTAAATACATAATGAGTTAGTACTTGGCATAAGAATATGGGAATGATTATCAGTATTAGTCTATATTAGTCTATTACATTGCGTGGCTAGCTTGCAAGGTCAGACAGTTAAGTTTATTTTTTTCTATTATTTGAACTAAAAACAAAGTCATTTTATTGAATAAGAGACTGTCTTAAAGTTATAGAGTTTACAATGTCAGAGTTTACAGAACTAGGAACTATCTAAGAATAGCAGAGAATTCAAATAGCAGTTTTTTATACAAGATGGAGATTACAATGCTTCAGTTTCTCCTCTGAAAAGTCACTATTCTTTCACTTAAAATTAATGAATAATTTGTGGAAAGATGTGTTGAAATTAGGCAGATATCTTGTTCCTCATCAAATTTTTGCCCCCCAAACTATTACCATTTATTGATGATTTTCTCACTTCATCATTACTTCTAATGAGGTGGCATTCTATAGAGTGTCCCCAAAAAATGTATACACACACTTTGAATAATTATAAGTGCAGTGTTTTTAAAACTACATTTAATTTTCAAAATTGAGCTATCAGCTGTTAAAGTATACAGACATTTCTTTGGGACATCCAGTATTATAATAAAGAAATTTTCTAACTTATTTATTGATTATTGATATTTATCAGTATTGAATCAGATTTTTATTTTATTCAGTGGGTTAGAAACTAGTAACCTCATTATTAGTTTTGATTTTCAAATCATTCCAGATTTGGTCAGTGAAACATGTTTCCTTCTAGCTCCTTTATTATTTTTGATATGTCTCTTTCATTCACTGGGTACTTACTTTATGAAACAATGAGATATTCCAGGCTCATCTTGTATTTTCTGTGACTCCCTTCACTAATCAGCCATTCTTCATGGAATCCTAGTCATTTAAATAAATAATTGTATTTATAAAGAAGACTTGGGCCGTAGTTGTGCTCATTACTATTGGGGTAGAATTAATTCAAGGCCTACAGTGGTAATTGGCGTGTGTATATGCACTACCTCCAATCCCCAAACCATAAGTTATATTCTAGTACTTTGCCTTTATATATGTGTCATCCTTTTATGGCCACACCTACCCTCTTGTCCCTAATATTTATTTTCTAATTGTCTTATACTACTCTTGAAAATCTAATCACTGGCTCAAATCTAAAATATTACCACTGAGCAATGCAAACTTACTAAGTGTATAATCTAATAGTTATTTTGGTGCGTGCACACCCATGTATGTAAAATTTATACCTATGTTACCCAAACCCCTGTGAGGGTAAGGCATATTTCTATCACCTCAGAGAGTTTCTTCAGGACTCTTTCTAGTCAATTGCATGTCACTTCACCTAGAGGCAACCACATATCATTTTTACTGTATTTCTCACCTATGTCAGAACACACAGCAGGAACTCTGCATGAGATCTGGTGCTCTGAGCTGTTCTGAGTCTGGGCAGAGCTTGACAGAGGGCCTTGGAAGATGTAGAAGGAGATTGAGAAGTTGTAAATGCATATACTGTAAGAATAAGTCTTTATTGCTGCAGCCAGTGGCCTTGTAGCCATCACACAAAATCAGTCCTCACAGCAACATCCATATAGGCAGGCAGCTGGACACTGGCTGGTGAACATGTATCTTTCCCCTAAAGCAGCATCAGTCTCTGTACCCACAGCTATTATCTATGCAGCCACACGCTGCCTCCTAGATTCATTGCCTCACATCCTAGTGATACCTGAGCTCTGTGGTTCAGCAGCATTTCCTGTCTCTCCTGCCCAGCTGCTCTCTCCATCAGAGTTCTTCTTACTCCATCCTCAGCTGACTCCAGCCAACTATCTGGTCAGTAACCTACTTTTACACTATTTAGACAAAGAAGCTTGATGCCAATAGTGACATCAATCATATTGGCTACTGAAGGGTACAATGTGCTGTGTGTCCTTGCACCCGCTCATGGTATCATGGCCTGATTAGATTCTCATGCTCAGAGACCTTGAACATCCTGCTTAGGTACATGCCCAGAGCAGCCTTTGGCCATTCTGGTGTATTGATAGCAAAGCCTCTGTTCTCCTTCTGGCTTTGACTATCCAGGAACCTGGCATAGTTCCCACACACCTGTTATAGAACTACATATGAATCAAATAGTATGTATTCAGCTTTTCTCCCAATATATATGAGACTCACTGATGTCATTTCAGGTATCAGTAGTATGTTTCTTTCTTTTTTTTAAATATATTTTATTGATTTTTTACAGAGAGGAAGGGAGAGAAATAGAAAGTCAGAAACATTGATGAGAGAGAGACATCAATCAGCCTCTTCCTGCATGCCCCACAGTGGAGATGTGCCCGCAAGTAAGGTACATGCCCCCAACCGGAATAGAACCTGGGACCTTTCAGTATGCAAGCTGACGCTCTATCCACTGAGCCAAACCAGTCTCAGCATAGTTCGTTTCTTTTTATTACTGTATACTATTCCACTACATGAATATACCACAAACTCTTCCTTTATTCTTCTGATGATGGCTATTTGGGTTGTTTCCAATTTTAGCTATTGTTAATTCAGCTTTTATGAACATTCTTGAAGAACAATTCTTTCTGTGAACAACATATTTTTGTGGCTAGAGATTTACAGGAAGTTTCAAACAAATCCATGCTCCTATGTACACTTCCCATTTCCACCCAATAGGAACATCTTGTATAAATATAGCGTAATAATATCAAAACCAGGAAACTGACATTGGTATAGTACACAGAGAGCATATTAAGATTTCATTAGTTTTATACACACTTGTGTTTGTTTAGTTCTATGCAGGCTTATCTCATTGTTGATTCATGTAACTATAATCACAATTGACCTATAGAAATGTTCCATAACTATAAGGTTTCCTTGTGCTACCCCTTTATGGCCACACTTACAATCCTTGTCCCTAATATTTATTTCCAAATATATATATATATATATATATTTGTATGCTGTTAAATTGCTAATTTCACTCCATTTCAGTATCCATAGGATTTTAAAGAACATTCACCCAAATTTTGCAAATGGGCAAAAGGGATTACTGGGTTTCTTTTCAATGTAGTCTGGGCAATGTTCAGTGCAGGCATCAGCACATTTTTTTCTGTAAAATATCAGATTGTAAATATTATAGGTTTTGTGGGACATACAATCTCTGTAACAAATACTAAACTCTGTCCCTGTAATACAAAAGCAACTATGATCAACAAAAGAGTGTGACTATGTCTCAATAAAACTTTATTAAAACAGACAATTAACTAGATTTGGCCAAAGGGCTGCAGTTTGCAGATTCCTGGTCAAGCAAAATCTCTGGTGATATTTACATATGGAATTACTTTTGTCTGATCCTATTGATTAGATTATTTTATATCTCTATACAGGTAAAAGTTAACTGGCAGAAAACTAATAACAATGAAAATAAGTATCATCTGACAACAATGCAAATGATTTCCATTCATGGCAATGAATGTAATTTTTACCTAGTCAGATGCATTTGATTTATTTTTTTTAATTTTTTATCTCCTCATTTTGGTTGCTTGTTTATGTTTGTGACTATGTATTAGGTTGATATGCTTCATTTCTCAATTTCCAGTGCAGGACAGTATCACACACTGTTTCTGATTAATTAGATCAGGCAAAGACACAAAGCCTCCAGATACCATCTTGGCCTACAGACTGATAGGATTCTGGCTAAAATTGCTCTCAGGCAATCATAAAAAGGTATGTCACAAGTATTTCTTCTTTTTTTTTCTAATTGTGTTACATGCATACATATCTCTCCATTACACCCCTCCCAGGCATTATCCAATCGCCCAATATCTGTGTTCATTGGATATGCTTATATGCACGCATACATGTCATTTGGTTGATCTCTAATCTATCCCACCTCTCCTTAAATTCCCTGCTGTAATTTGACAGTCTGTTTGATGCTTTACTGCTTCTGTGTTTATTTTTTTGTTCTTCACTTTATAATGTTCTTTATTATCCACAAATGGGTGAGATCATGTGGTGATTCTCCTTCATTGACTGGCTTATTTCACTCAGCATAAGGCTCTCCAGTTCCATCCAGGTTTCTGCAAATGGAAAGAATTCCTTCTTTTTAATGGCAGCACAGAATTACATTGTATAGATGTACCATGGTTTTCTGATCCACTCATCTGCTGATGGGTACCTAGACTGTTTCTAAATTGTAGCTATTGCAAATTGTGCTGCTGTGAACATAGGGGTACGTAAATCCTTTCTGATTGGTGTTTGTAATTTCTTTTTTTTTTAATTAAATTTATTAGAGTGACATTGGTTAATAACCAAAGTTTCAAGTGCACAATTCTATAATATACCATCTCTATATTGCATTGTGTGCTTACCACCCAAAGTCTAGTCTACCTCTGTCACAGTATATTTGTTTTGTTTTGTTTTGTTTTTATTAATTTTTTATACATGTTTCCCCATGCCCCCC
>PVJN01007813.1:0-68070 GCA_004026805.1 Lasiurus borealis | reverse complement strand
GAGAGAGAGAGAGAGAGAGAGAGAGAGAGAGAGAGAGAGAGAGAGAGAGAGAGAGAGAGAGAAGTGCTATGTTTCTGGTTTTGAAGACTGAGGAAGAGGTCATGAACCAAGAAATGCAGATGGTCTCTAAAAGTGAGAATAGGCAAGGGAACTGATTCTCCTCTAGAGCTTTCAGAAGAAATTCAGCCTGCCCACACTTGGATTGGAAAATTTCTGATACCTATAACTATAAGGTAACATATTTGTGTCATTTGAAATCACTAAGTTTGTAGTAAGGTGCTACAGCAGCAATAGGAAAGTAAAACATTCACCAAGCTGCAGGCTGGCCTTAATACTATAGAACAGAACAGAGTGGGGGTAAACATCAATTATCTTCAAAAACTGAGTACAGGTTGTTCAGCAAGCATAGATTTCCTTGTTTCATGTCAACTGAACCCAAGTGATAATTTTAAAATGTGGGTGGGGTACAGCCACATAGTATTCCGTTGTATAAATGAACCATAACTTTTTAAAAATAGCCTGTCCAGTAGCCAGTGCTATCTGTGGCTTTTTATTTTATTTTATTTTTTAAATCTTTATGGTTGAAAGTATTACAGTTGTCCCCCTTTTTTCCCCATTGACCCCTTCTAGGCCGCACCTACTCCTTGCCCCAGGCCTTCACTGCATTATCATCTATGTCCATGGTTATGTGTATCCTATATAATAAAAGACTAATATGCAAATTGTCCCACTAGGAGTTCGACCAGGGACCAGGAGTTTGATTGCTCTCTATGACATGCACTTACCACCAGGGGGCAGTGCAGAACATGGAAGATGACCAGCAGCTGTGGTGGCAGGGTGCTGAGGGAGTGAGGGAAGGAAGGGGCAGGGAGGCTGGGAGGTGGGGAACTTGATCAGCCTTGATCACTGGCCAGCCTAGGGACCCTACCTGTGCATGAATTTCATGCACCAAGCCTCTAGTATGCATACAAGTTCTTTGATTAATTTCTTCTCACCCACCCATCCCTGCCTTCTGCTGATATTCGACAGTTTGTTCCATGCTTCTATGTCTCTGGATCTCTTTTGTTCATCAGTTTATTTTGTTCATTAGAATCCACATATGAATGAGATCATGTGATACTTGTCTTTCTGGCTTATTTCATTTAGTATAATATTCTCTAGGTTCTTTCATGCTGTCTCAAAGGGTAAGAGATCCTTCTTTTTTACTGCTGCATAGTATTCTATGGTGTAAATGTATCACAGCTTCTTTATCAGCTCATGTACTGATGGGCACTTGGGCTGTTTCCAGATCTTAGCTATCCTACCTAATAAAAGAGTGTGTGTGTGAAAAAAAAGAGTAATATGCAAATTAACCATCACTCCACAACAAAATAGCAGTGCCCATCACACAAGATGGTGGTGCCCAGTCCCCTCAGGCCCGCTGGAGTCTCAGGGAGGGCTGCCTCTAAAAGTCAGCAGTGTTCAACCCAAGCCGTCAGCCCGGGAGGCGGCTGCACCTCCCGGAGTGATCCCCTCCCAGTGGCAGCCTGGGGTGCCAGCCTCCAAAGGGCCCTCGCCCCCATGTAGTGATCCCCCACACTCACACCTATAGCCTTGGAACTTCCCTTGCCCCCAGCCGAGTGATTGGAAATGGGGGAAGGAGGGCAGGTATCTGGGCGATGCTGCCCAGCAAACCTCTCCCATTGGGTAGAAACTTCTAACCAGGTTAGGGAGGTAAATGGGTTTTGTTTAAAATCTTTAGAAAGGAAATGTCGGAGGTAGGGTTTCACATCGGAAGTAACTTACAACTAATTTCTGAAGGCAAACAGAGACATTGCAGTTACATGACTGGAGAGTACCCCGAGGTCTGGAGGTTGGCAAAGATGGTGGTGGGTGCTCCCCACCCTGGTTCCTTTAAGCCAATTATAGTTGAGCCCACCCAGAAAGGCCTTTTCCCCTAGTTTACACCAAGGCAGGGAGGTTTTGTAGACATGAATAAGAAGTGCCCACGCACAAGTCCTGAAGATGTCGGGGCCAGCAGAAATGACAAACCGGGAAAAGTGCAAAACCAGAAACACCACTGGGCCTCTAGTTGTAAACAAGGCTGCAGTTAATATAGAGGAACATATATTCTTTTGAATCAATGTTTTGGGTCTCTGGATATATTCCCAGAAGTGGGATCACTGAGTCAAAAGGCAGTTTCATGTTTAATTTTTTGAGGAAACTTTATATTTTTCATAGTGGCTGCACCAGTCTGCATTCCCACCAAGAGTGCACCAGGGTTCCCTTTTCTCAGCATTCTCACCAGGACATGTTTTTTTGATTTATTGATGGTAGCCATTCTGACAGGTATGAGGTGATATCTCATGTGGTTTTAATTTGCATCTCTCTGATGGTAAGTGACATTGAGCATCTTTTCATTTGTCTATTGGCCATCTGTGTGTCCTCTTTGGAGAAGTGTCTATTGAGGTTCTTTGCCCATTTTTTTAATTGAAATGTTTGTTTGGTGTTGAATTTTATAATTTCTTTACAAAGTTTGCATATTAAGTTCTTATCAGATGAATCGTTGGCGAGTATGCTGTCCTATCCAGTGGGTTGTCTTTTCATTTTGTTGGTGGTTTACTTTGCTGTGCAAAAACTATTTAGTTTGATATAGTCTCATTTGTTTATTTTTCTTTTGTTTCCCATGCCTGTGGAGATATATCAGAAAAAACTATTGCTATGAGAAATGGCCAGAAAAAAAAAATGCCTCATAGACACAGACAATAGTATGGTGATTACCAGAGAGGAAGAGGGGGTAGGAAAGGTAGAAGAGGGTAAAGGGCGGGGGGTGGGTGGTGAACACACAATACAATATATAGATGATGTACTATAGAATTGTATACTTGACACTTACATAATCTTATTAACAAATGTCACCTCCCAAATAAATCCAATAAAAATAAAAAATAAAATAAACATATTTCTTAAAAAATATGGATGGGATAAACCCAAATTAATTAACTAAAACAACCATGTAATGACAAGGTAGTTGAGTGTGAGACTTTCATATAAGCATAGCTGGATGGGAAATATATATATATAATATATACATAGGTAGCAAGAAATTGTAGCATGTTTTTAATTTTTTAAAAATATATTTTATTGATTTTTTATAGAGAGGAAGGGAGAGAGATAGAAAGTTAGAAACATCGATGAGAGAGAGACATCGATCATCTGCCTCTTGCACGTCCCCTACTGGGGGTGTGCCCACAACCAAGGTACATGCCCTTGACCTGAATAGAACCTTGGACCTTTCAGTCCGCAGACCGCCGCTCTATCCACTGAGCCAAACCGGTTCAGCTGGAGCATGTTTTTAAATAGCTCTATGGGAATATAATTCACATGTCACATAATTGACCTATTTAAAGTGTAAACTGCAAAAGTTTTTAGTATATGCAACAATCACCGTAGTTAATTTTAGGGAATTTTCATCAATTCAAAAAAGAAATTCTGTCTGTACCTTTTAGCTGTGATAGCCCTTTACCTCCACCTCATCTCCCTGTTTCTAAGCACTGACTAATCTATTCTCTGTCTCTATAGATTCTCCTGTTATGGACTTTTATATGAATAGCATCATACTATATGTATGTGGTCTTTTATGTCTGGCTTCTTTCACTTAACATGAAGTTTTCAAGGTTCATTCATTTTATGGTATGTGTCCTTTTTTTGCCAAATAATATTTCTACCATATGGATAGAACACAGTTTGCTTAGCCATTCCTATGTTGATGGGCATTTAGATTGTTTCTGCCTTCTGGCTATTATAAATCATACTGCTATAAACATTAGTATACAGGTTTCACTTGATCCAAGTTTGGGGCAGAGGAATACCCATCATTGCTGATAGCCCCTCACAACTAGGCCAGATTGACTGAAGTGAGCCAGGAGAGTAATTATTCTATGATGTCTGGAACTATACCCATTTATTCATTGAGCCTGCTTGCTGATCTTTTTTTTTTTAATTTTATTGATTTTTCAGAGAGGAAGGGAGAGGGATAGAAAGTCAGAAACATCAATGAGAGAGAGACATCGATCAGCCGCCTCCTGCACGCCCCCTATTGGAGATGTGCCCGCAACCAGGATACACGCCCTTGACCGGAATCGAACCCGGGGACCCTTCAGTCTGCAGGCCGACGCTCTGTCCACTGAGCCAAACCGGTTTCAGCTGCTTGCTGATCTTTAATACTTAGGCCCTGGAGGTGACTGCTTCTTATCCCAATGTTCTAGATAGCAGAAAAAAAAAAAGGAACACGGTGGACACTGAATTGGAGGAGCAGTCAGCTTTACCTCAAAGTAGCAAGAAATTGCAAGACTGTTTGAAAGATATTATGGGTTGAATCATATCCCCTAAAAGGATATATTGAAGTCCTAATTCCTGGTACCTTGAATGTGACCTGATTTGGAGACAGGATCTTTGCTGATGTAATCATGTTAAGATGAGTCCACAATGGATTAGGGTGGGCCTTAAATCCAACCACTGGTACCCTTATAAGAAGGACATATGAAAACAGAGGCAGAAATTGGAGTGATGCTTCTATAAACCAAGGACCACTAGAAACTAGAAGAGAGGCCTGTGACAGATGCTTTCTTACAGCATTCTAAGGGAGCATGGCCCTTGGTGAATGTTTGGTGAATGAATAAGCAAATATAGCTCAGATTTTAAGCCAAAGATAGTTGAAAGCACGACATAGAAACTCATATAAGTCTGATGATTGCTAATATAAGCCAAGAGTTCATTTCTTAAAGTAGATCCTAAAGAGGAGGTTTGTTAAGACAGTGGAAGAATAATACTCCTGCCAAGCCAGCATGGTTCAGGGGTTGAGCATCACCTACGAGCCAGGAAGTCATGGTTGGATTCCTGGTTAGGGCACAAGCCCAGTCCCCAGTAGAGGGCGTGCAGGAGGCAGCTGATCAATGATTCTCTCTCATTGATGTTTCTATCTCCCACTCTCTCTCTCTCCCTTCCTCTCTGAAATCAATAAAAAATACATTAAAATTTAAGAATAATACTTCTTTGACCACATTCTGTCCTGACAGGTAGGGCAGATGGCACTGTCAGATAGCTGGGCAGAGTTGGGCAGGCATGGCTTCCACCAGAATCCCTGGCTAAAGGAATCTAATCCTGTGCACTAGGAAGCTGCTCTTCTAAGATCGAAGAGTGTGGCCCTCCACTATGTCTCCTGTTATTCTATGGAATACGTCAGCGAGTCCCAGAACAGCTGGGGCAGCACACATAAAGGAACTTGGGCCAGTTTAAACTGATTTTGGCAAGAAGCAAATACATAACGAATGCCCTGTTCTTGAGCCCAAACTTCTGTGACTACAGTAACTTCTCAAAAGCATATCGCATCAGGGGAGTTGTATCTATTTCCTTTGGCTGCTGTAACAAGTTACCACCACATCGGAGGCTTCAGACAACGTATCTTTATTCTCTGACATTTCTGCAAGTCAGAGGTCCAAAATCAGTTTCCCTGGGCTAAAGCCAACCTGCGGGCTGGGCTACCCTCCCTGAGGAAGCTTTAGGGGAAAATCTGTTTGCTTATCTTTTCCAGCATCTATAACTGCATTCCTTGTGCTTCTTGGTTTATGGGCCCTACTTCCATCTTCAAAGCCAGCAGCAAAGCATCTTGATTTAGTGGTCACATTGCCTCTGTGGGCAATGATCCTCTGCCTCCCTCTTGTGAGGACATTTGTGATTATATTTAGAGCCCGGCTGGATAATCCAAGATAATCCCCCCCCCAAAAAAAAATAAATAAATAAAAAGAAAGAAAGAAAAGCAAAACAAGATAATCTCCCCATCTCAGGATCCTTAACTAAATCACATCTGCAACATCTGTTTTGCCATATAAGGTAACATTCACAGGTTCTCAGAATTAGGATTCAGATAACCTTGTAGGTCAGCCTCCCATAGGAATGGAGGTAGCAAATGTCTGCCTGTGGATTTGAAACTTCCATTGACCAACCCAAAGCTTCCCCCTTAAATGGCAATGAGAAAGGCTCCAGATCCCCTAACGGCTCTCTTTCTGCTGGTCGGTGTCACAATGACCCCAATTCCCATGCTCTCAGGTGGAGGGGGAGCAGCCACCTGGTCGATCTAGAGTTGACTATAGATCCATATTTCCTGATTCTTGTTTGTATACCACCTGCTTTTCTTTGCTAATGTATCATGACACTTTCTAGCCTTCATATATGCAATTGGCATGGCTTATGGCTCATGGTTCAGCATCGACCTATAAATCAGGATGTCATGGTTCAATTCCCGGTCACAGCACATGTCCAGGTTGCAGGCTCAATCCCCTATGGGGAGAGTGCAGGAAGCAGCCAATCAATGATTCTCTCTCATCATTGATCTCTCTCTCTCTCTCTCTCTCTCTCTCTCTCTCTCTCTCTCTCTCTCTCTCTCTGAAATCAATAAAAAAAATTTCAGGTTGAATTTCAGCTCCCTTTCTAAGCCATGAAATGACCTCCTAAACAGATTTCTGATATATGTAGGGGTTGGTTAACTAGAGCTGACTGTTGTTGTTTTTTTTTTTCTTTTCTAATCATCATTTTAAGCTAGAGGTTTTTGCCTTCAGACCTCTTAGGCCAAAATCTAAAATCAGTGTGTGAAAGTACTGCTCCACTGATGCCCTATATGGTGAGAATGTGTCCACGTGTAATGCACAAACACTCAACTTAAATCCACTCAAGTGAATCTCTTTGAAGACATGCCACCTACAGGTCAGGGTAGTTCGACATCAGTTGAATTCTTTTCAAGTACACTCTGTGACAATTTCTTCATTTGTAAAATATTTGCCTTTGAGACAGGCCTTGAGCTTATGCATTTAAAGGGGGGGTGGGTGGGATTGAGAGACTGTCAGGCAAGCTAAATGATTTGGGTTGGTTTGTTCTGTTCTGTGCCCATGAATAGCACTTGATTCATGGACTGCAAATGGAACATTGCACAGGATAGGCTCGTCAATGGGCAGAGAAGAATTAGTCTCGGAACACTCTCCAAACCTCTCTTCTTCTCTTACCAGATGGCAAGCCAAACTGAAAATAAGCACAAATCCTCTAATAAGGGTAATATTGTTTGCACTTCCAAAGAGCCCACAAGAAATGGCACTAAGACAAGCAGCATCACCTGTAAATTAATGCTTGCAAATTATAAGCATTAACTTACTAACATGTATTTATATTTTAAAAGTATTTTATTGATTTTTTTACAGAGAGGAAGGGAGAGGCATAGAGAGTTAGAAACATTGAGGAGAGAGAAACATCAATGAGCTGCCTCCTGCAAACCCCCTACTGGGGATGTGCTCACAACCAAGGTACATGCTCTTGACCGGAATTGAACCTGAGACGCTTCAGTCCACAGGCTGATGCTCTATCCACTGAGCCAAACTGGTCAGGGCAACTTGCTAACATTTAAATCAACAACTATCACCCCTTCACATGCTGGGCTCCATTGGAGAGAGTCAAATTATCCCTCTGTTGGGTCAGTAGCTGGTCCCTCCTGTGGTTTACAAGTGAAAGCCCCACTGGTGGTTAAAAACCACTCTGCTTGATTTGAACTTGGCAGAAGAATCTGACACAAATGAAAGGTTTTCTTAGAGGACCAGGCAGCAGGAGTGGCCTCCGGGGAGCCACTAAACAGCCACGGTCCAGGAAGCTGCACCACCAACAACTCCACAGGAAGGCAGGAGGCCTGTGTTACATCATTGATGCTGTGTGACCTTGGACAAGTAGCTTTCCCTCTTTGGGCCTTAGTTTCTTCATCTTTATATTAGGGGCCGCTGAACCAGATAACATTGAGAGAAGAAGCCTTCTGCACTATTGAGCTAAGCTAGGAAAGCCTTCCATGTACCACCTTTCATCATCCCTCTCAATGAAGAACTCTGTAAAGGCGTGGATCACACTTAAACTTCAGAATTTCGTTTTTAAGAGATGAAAGGGCATTATGTACTTTAGAAAGGATGTGATGGGCCCCAAATTCAGCATCTAGATCCTGGCCTTGATCTAGATAGAATTCCAAGACTTTTTCTTTTTTCAATATGTTTGCTTTTCCTATTCATCCATTCATCTTGCTTCTAAATACAAAAGCTCCTGGCAGAAGCTCTCTCACAGCCTCACTTTCTCAGCTCAGCATCACAGGGTAAGAATGGAAAGGTAGGCAGAAAAATCTGTGTCCATTCAACTTGGCCACAGGCAGGATGTGGCAAAGCCTCAAAGGTGCGTCTCAAATTGGGCTTAGACTAAACAGAGGACCTGCCAAACCCTCTGTTTGCTTTGCTCTAACAGTTTTGGAAACCAGGCTTTCACTATTGTCCTGGCCAAAACCTGGTGGGGGAGGTCAGTGTGTCATAAGGTCTCCAAGATGAAAGGAACATCAAAGAACGACTAGAGAACCAGGCCTAAGCATCCCCAAGAGACCAGCCAGCTCTTCCATCTTGAGGTTGTTCTGACTCTTAGAAAGTTCCATCATCCCATAACTTGTCCCATTTATCTTTGTTTCCACAAATTGAGGCCACTCTCAACAGTTCGTATTCACCATAAATACCCTACAGGATTCTCCTTCATCACCATTCCCCCTTTAACCCTTTAAAGTAATCTTTTTCTCTTGCCTAAATACTTCTCAAGATTATTCCTTGTATGAAAATCCTGAGTCCCCTTTGATATCCGGATCGCTTGTTCCTAGAACAAGTTCAGCTTGTTAAACTAATGCCTCTCAGAGAGGTTACTGGTAGCCAGAAAAGAGTATGCATCCTGGAACTTCAGGATGATCAGGAGACAGGAAGACTGTCACCTCCCTTCTCATATAGCAGAACAAGACTTTTTGAGAGGGTATAAGAAAAAAATATGTAAAAATATTTCTGTTGTGATTCAGGAAGTATACATAACCCAGATGATTTTCATTTTGTGCCTCCTTCCCTTCCCACCTACTATTTTGTGAACTTTCCATGTGTATTAATGTATTTTTAATATATATATATATATATTTGTATTGATTTCAGCGAGGAAGGAAGAGGGAGAGATAGAAACATCCATGATGAGAAAGAATCATGGATTGGCTGCCTCCTGCAAGTCCCTCACTGGAGATTGAGCCCACAACTTGGGCATGTTTCCTTGACTGGAATTGAACCTGGGACTTTTCAGTTCACAGGCCAATGCTCTATCCACTGAGCAAAACAGGCTAGGGCATGTGTTAATCTATTTTTGCAAGCCACCCAGTTTATGGCACTGTTATAGTAGTTTGAACAAAGACAACATTTCAGCTGCAATGTTTGAGGATTTAAATTCATCCATATCCCCACCAATACTTATTTGCCTTTTTTATTATAGCCTCCCTAGTGGGAATGAAGTGGAATCTCATTGTGGCCTATTGCTTTCTTTAGAGAGTATTTATTGGCTTCATACTGGGACAAAGCTCCCAGGTGGGAGAAATGCTGAGGAGACAGCGCTTTCAGAGGAGGTGAATCTTTCAGGATTGGTTGTGAGTGGTCAGACATTCCAGGAAAGGGGATGAACCCAGAGACATCCATATTCCCACTTCATTTTGTAAATAAACTAAGTGTGCCAGCCCTAGCTGGTTTGGTTCAGTGGATGGAGTGTCGGCCTGCGGACTAAAAGGTCCTGGGTTTGAGTCTAGTAAAGGGCATGTACCTCACATGCAAACTCCTCCCCAGCCTGAGTCCTGGTCGGGGCTCGTGCAGGAGTCAACCAATCAATGTTTTTCTCTCATATCAATGTTTCTCTCTTTCATTCTAAAAGTCAATAGAAAAATACCCTAGGGTGAGTATTAAAAAACAAACAAGCAAACAAAACAAAGTGTGCCATAGTGCAGAATCAGAGTCATAGGAGTTATAGACAGGGTTTGAGCCTCAGGGTCAGATGGTTGGGTGCCTGGAATCCCACACTCAGGAGCTTGGATACAAGTTGCCATTTGCAAGCTCAGAAGTCAAAGGAGGAAATCTGTTTCAGGAGGACCATACAACTGACTATAGAGCATAGGTTCGTGGGTGCAGCGCTGGAGGCAATGGGATCAGGGACAAGCTGATCCAATTATTCTGATGTGAGATGGGGACAACTGGAACCAGGGAAAATACAGTGATGACAGCAAGAAGGAAGTCTCAGAAGACACAGTGAGGAGATCCCTGAGTGAGGTACTTTCATTCAGTTCTTTTTTAATAAAATATTTATTGATTTCAGAGAGGAAGGAAGAAGGGGAGAGAGATAGAAATATCAGTGATGAGGGAGAAACCAAGATGGTGGCATAAGTGAACACCTAAACTGCTGCCTCACACAACAATTTCAAAACTACAACTAAAAGACAGAACAGACATCATCCAGAACCACAGGAAAATTGGCTGAGTGGAAATTCTACAACTAAAAGGAAAGAGAGGGCGTCACAGAGACTCAGAAGAGCTGCAAAAAGCTGAGGTATGGAGATGCTTGTGTGGAGAGAGTGGGTGGTGGTGTACCTGGCTGGCTTCCTCTAATGGGAGGGAGACTCGTGACAGCATTGAACCCCTTATCCTACTGCATTGAACCCCAGCTCCAGGCAAAACCATACGGGGGGAGTCTGGACTGTGAAAAGGGAAGAGTGCACAGAAATTTAGGGGAGCTGCGAAAGGGCAGAAGTCTGGGGCACACACACCAATGCACGCAGAAGACAGACTGCTGATTGTGCCGCTGCTTTCTCTAGTGGGTGGGAGAGAGAGCCTCCCAACTGCACCATTTCTAACTGCACAGAACCCCAGTTTTTGGAGAGACCCTGGGGACCGAGACTCATATGGGTCCTGGAGCACAAGAGAACAGGAAAAGCAGAGGTCTGGAGGCACACACGCTTGCGCACACAGAAATGTTACAGCAATTACGGAGAACACTTGAGACCCAAGGGCTGCGTAGATGGGGCTGACTGGAAGCCAAAGCTGTCTCTGCTCAGCCCTGAGACTCCATCCAAGGTAAACAGAGAGGATTTTGCAGTTTTGCAAGTCTTGCATCATAAGGTTGATTCAAGCACAGAAGTTCTCCCGGCATAGTGAAAATGCAGAGAAAAAGGAACAGATCACAAACAAAAGAAATGGAGGAAAACAAATGACTAGATATAGAGTTCAAAACCATGGTTATAAGGTTTTTCAAGAATTTCCTAGAAAAGATGGATAAATTTAGCGATACCCAAGAGGAGATGAAAAAGGACCAACTAGAAATCAAGCATACACTGACTGAAATAATATATATATATTATACAGAGACCTAACAGCAGACTAGAGGAAGGCAAGAATCCAGTCAAAAATTTGAAATACAAAGCAGAAAACACTCAACTGGAAAAGAAGAAAGAAAAAAGAATCCCAAAATGTGAAAATAGTGTAAGGAGCCTCTGGAACAACTTCAAGCATACCAACATCAAAATTGTGGGGGTTCCAGGAGAAGAGAAAGAGCAAAATACTGAAAACCTATTTGAAAAAATAATGACTGAAAACTTCCCCCACCTGGTGAAAGAAATAGACTTACAAGTCCAGGAAGTGCACAGAACCCCAAATAAAAGGAATCCAAAGAGGACCACATCAAGACACATCATAAGTAAAATACCAAGAGCAAAAGAAAAAGAGAGAATATTAATATTAGTATATGTGCTGCCAAAGCAAGCACAAGAGAATATTAAAAGCAGCAAGATAAAAACAGTTCATTACCTACAAGGGAGCACCCATATGATTGTCAGCTGATTTCTCAACAGAAACTATGCAGGCCAGATGGGAATGGCAAGAAATATTCAAAGTGATGAATAGCAAGAACCTACAACCAAGAATACTCTACCCAGCAAAGCTATCATTCAGAATTGAAGGGCAGATAAAGAGCTTCACAGAGAAGAAAAAGCTAAAGGAGTTCATTGACACCAAACAAGTATTATATGAAATGCTGAAAGGTACTCTTTAGGAAAAGGAAGAAGAAAACGGTAAAGATAAAAATTATAAACAACAAATACATATCTATCAATAAGTGAATCTAAAAATCTGATGAACAGAATAAACTGGTGAATATAATAGAATCAGGGGCATAGAAAGGGAGTGGACTGATAATTCTCAGGGGGAATGGGTTGATGGGGGTGCAGGGAGAGACTGGACAAAAATCACACACCTATGGATAAGGACAATGTGGAGGGAGGTAAGGGTAGAGGGAGGGGTGGGACCCGGGTGGAGGGGAGCTCTGCAGGGTAGGGGAGGGGAGGAAGAGAAACAAATTTAATAATCTGAACAATAAAGATTTATTACATTTTTAAAAAAGAAAAGAAATATCAGTGATGAGAGAGAATCATGAACTGGTTACCTCCTGCATTCCCCTCATTGGGGATTGAGCCCAAAACCCAGGCATGTGCCCTGACCAGGAATCGAACTGTGACCTCCTGGTTCAGAGGTTGCCACACAACCACTGAGCCAGGTCAGCCAGGCTCACTCAGTTCTTTCATAATTTTTCACCACAGAAAGATAGTCTCTGAAAAATTCAAACCTCAGAGTTTCCAAAGAAAAATTCCCACATATGACAAAGGGAAGGTTACTAACCTCTTTATGCTCTGGGCCCAATGCAGGCTCTCCTCTCCCTGAGAGTCTTATAGAAAGAGTGAAGGTGCAGAGGAAGGAGGGACTCAATATTTAGATGTGCCCCTCCTTTTCACACAACCAAGTTGACGAAACTTCATTTCATATCGATTATATGCACTGTGGAGAGAAACACAAAGTAAGAGGTGCTCCAGGCTTCCAGAAATTTTTCATCTAGATAAAATCAACATCAGGGTGTATGTGAAAAGTAGTTAAAAGATGGGAAATGCCTACCCCAGATAGTAACAGAGGATACCTCATTAAATAGACAAATCATATCTGACTTTCAAAGGTTTTGAGAAAGAGGTACATGTTGATGTTGGGCTTAGGGTCATTAGCATTTGGATACCAGGATACCCACTGTGCTAATGGGCAGCAGAAAGGAAAAGATATGTTCACACAAAAACTTTTACATGCATGTTCAGAGCAGCATTAATCATAAAAGCCCCAAACTGGAAACAACCCAAATGTCCATCTATTGATGAATGGATAAAATGTGGTCTATCCATACCATGGAATATTATTTAGCCATAAAAAGCAACCAGGATCATGCTATAACATGGATAAGCCTTGAAAACATTATGCTAAGTGGAAGAAGCCAGACACAAAATGGCACGTAGTATATGATTTATTTGTATGAAATGTCTAGGATAGGCAAATCCATAGAGACATAAAGCAGATTTGTGGTTGCCAGGGGCTGGGGAGGAGAAATAGGAAGTGCCTACTAATGGGTATGGGGTGATGAAAATAATGTGGAAGTAAATAGAAGTGATGGTTATGCAATGCTGAATGTATTGAATACCACTAAATTGTACAGTTTGTTTGTTTGTTTGTTTTAAAATAGGGGCTCAGTGCATGAATTCATGCACTTTGAAAGGAACTGTGGCCTGCAAGGCTGCAATAGACACAAGGGCTGGTCTCGGCCCATCATCTGAGCACCACCGTGGTCCCTGGTCCCCTGTCTGTCAGCAGTGGGTGCGAGAAGTGGCTTCCAGCTCCAATTGCCCTCAGGAGCTGGGGGAGGTGGAGAACTCCTGAGGGGCGAACAGTGCCAGCAGCAGGTGCGAGTGCTGGTGTGGACCATGGAGTGTGGGAGCAAAGAAATTTTAGTAACCGGCTCAGAGGCTCACCCCCATGACAGCAACTGGCACCCCACCTTGGTCTGGCGCCCCCACTCACCTACTCCATTATCCCACCCTGGCCGATGCCCGCCATGTTCCATCCTCTGCAGCCTGCTGTCAACACAGGCCATGTTCCACACGCTCTCCCTGGTGGTCAGCGCACATCATAGAGACCAGTTGTTGCACTGTTTGGTCTATTAGCCTTTTATTATATAGGGTTATACACTTTATTTATTTTTATTTTTTTAAATATATTTTATTGATTTTTTACAGAGAGGAAGGGAGAAGGATAGAGAGTTAGAAACATCAATGAGAGAGAGACACCGATCAGCTGCCTCCTGCACACTCCCTACTGGGGATGTGCCCATAACCAAAGTACATGCCCTTGGCCAGAATCGAACCTGGGACCTTTCAGTCTGCAGGCCGATGCTCTATCCACTGAGCCACACCGGTTTCGGCAAGGATTATACACTTTAAAAGGGTGGATTTTGCCTTAGCCAGTTTTCAGTGGATAGAGCATCAGCCTATGAACTGAAGGGTTGTGGGTTCCATTCTAGTTATGGGCATGTATCTTGCCAACCAATCAATATGTCTCTCTTACAGTGATGTTTCTCTTTCTCTCTGTCTCTCCCCTCCCTTCCACTATCTCTTGAAAAAAAGGGGGGTGAGTTTTATGTTATGTGAATTTTACCTCAATTTATAACAATTAATAAAAGCTTCTATTATGTCACCAGTGCTGAGAACCAGGGGAATCAGTGAGAGGAGACAACAATTTTCAAAGTAGCAGGCCCAGTTTTAAGGAAGAGTCAAGCACAGAGATCATAGGAGTAGAAAGAATGGGCCCTTCACCCTCCTGTGGCCGCTGGGGGATGGGGGATAGGGAGGGCAGTGTGTTCTGGTAAGGCCTGGGGGATAAACCAAAGGCAGCCAGGTGGAAAAGAGAAGGAAGGTCATTTAGTCAGGCATTCGGATTTACTCTAAGTGAGATGAAGAGTCTTTAACACGAGATTTATGGATTTTAAGGAAGGGAACAACATGATCTGATTTATTTTTCAGAGGCTCCCTCTGGCTGCTGGGTGGAGAATGGGCTGGAGGCAGCGACACAGTTATTTAGGGCAGAGATGGGTTGCATACTTCAAAGGCTGTTTAAAAATATGTTTTTATTGATTTGAGAGAGGGAGAGGCAGAGGGGGAGAGAGAGGGAGAAGGAGGGACAGAGAGAGAGAGAGAGAAGAAATGTTCATCAGCTGCCTCCCATATGTATCCCAGACTGGAATCTGGGCATGTGCCCTGACTGGTCTTTCAGCGCACAGGTCTCAGTCTTTCAGTGCACAGGACAACACTCAACCAACTGAGCCAACCCAGCCAGAGCCATCCAAGCTGTTTGGAAGGCAGAGTTTTTTGGACTTGATAATGGAGTGGATCAGACCAGGAGAGGAGTCAAGGCTGTCTCCTAGGTTTGTGGACCCAGCAACTGGGAAATCTGTGGTGCCATTTACTTGTGGGGACCATGTGGGGGAGTGGCAGGGTGACAAGGACGGATAGTTCTGTTTTGGACATTGCAGTGCCTCTGAAAAAGCCATGAGACAATGCAGAACAGCCATTTGAATGTAGATATCGATTTTCACAGAAGAATGGCTGGAGAGGTAAAGGTGGGTGTGATCTGCATGTGGGTGTGAATGAGATGGTGCAGAGGGAGAGTTAGAGTGAGCAAAAAGAACCTGGCAGAAGGTACAGTGGGAGCAAAAACACAGACAAAGGAAGAAGCACAGAGGTTTGGGGCCCAGCAACTGCTCCAATAAGATGGATGCTGGGGCCAGGAGTGGTGGGAGGGAGATGGTTAAAGATGTCATCTGAGGCCAAGTCCTGCAAGGTCTTGGATGCTGAGCTCAGTTTACACCAGGTCCCAGGAAGAAGCTCGAGCAGGGCGGGACTGTGATCTAGCTGAACACTTTCAGATCCCTCTAGTGTGAAGAGCAGACAGAGAAAGGGAAGTAAGGATCCCAGTTAAGACGCTCCATTTTCTTGCAGTAGTGTCAGGTGGTCACTTGTGTTGGGGTGTCATTAGTGGAGATGAAAAAAGGGGAGTGCTTTGAGAAGTCTTGAATGAGTTGAATTGCTAGTATTTAGCACACGGTAATCAAGTTTTGATCAAATTTACAAAATCAGTTAGTGGCAGATTCATATACTGCTTCGATTTTTCTCTCCCTCAGGTTACCCATATCTGGTGGTAAAAGTCTGCTGTCAAACAGAGGTTTGACATTTGCATAGGAGTTAATGGAATAGGATGGTCTTGTTGGATGAACTGGTATTTGGCTACTCTAATATCCAAATTCACATCCACCAGCACCCTATGGGTGTATGTGTGTGTGTGTGTGTGTGTGTGTGTGTGTGTGTGTGTGTGTGTGTGTTGTGTGTGCACGCATGCGCGCGCATGCATGTGTCTCTGTGTGCAGGAGGGTGTTTGATGTACTTAGTGCCCCAAAGAAGTGGCAATGCCCATTGAAAACCAGCAGGAGGTAATCTGAACACAACGTTGTTACTATTAATCGGATGCTGCTTTCCACATTAGTGTCCTGTAACTTCTTCTGAGGCGTTTCTCAGACTGCTTCCCTACAGGAAAAGGCATAAAGAGACCAAATATTGGTTTCTCTAGGTCGTGTCTACCAAGTGCTTCAGGTAGACTTCACTACACAAGTTAAATAAGTTCCTTACATCTTCACATTTGGTAGGCAAATGTTAAGTCCTGTTCCTGCAGAGGTCAGGATTCAGAGTGGAAAATGCTGCCTCGGAAGTATTACAGAGACATAAATTATTTCTTGCCAAGTGCTTATGCAAATTTCATATTAATTCGACCGAGCACTAGAAAGGAATGTACAGAACAGTCTCTTGCATTAGGAAAACATACAGGTATGAGCTTTTGCCCTGCTTGACTTAGCACACAGGCTTCCAGAAGATGGGTAGGTGTTCTGCATTTAGATTTCCAGAGAAGAGGACTCCTCATGATAATGAGCCTTGAAACCAAGTCCTGACCCACTGGCATTTTGTACCGGTCTTCTCTTCCTCAGTATTCCTGTCACCATGACCACCATTGTCATTATCACCTCTGTTGTATGGTCCTTGGTGTATTAAGAGAAAACTCATGGGGGGCGGGAGCAGCCAGGAGAGGTCAATGGGGGAAAAAAGGAGACATATGTAATACTTTCAACAATATAGAATTTAAATTAAAAAATAAAATAAAATGAAGAGAAAAACCCTGAAACCCCCAAACGGGAATTCTAACAGAAATAAAAAGGATGAAATGATTAATTATCTAATGGGAATCTGTGGCACTGGATTACAAAATGCTCTGGTCAAAGGATCCCTTTGGGGGGTGGGGGTGGGGGTTGAGCACTTTTATGACAGGAAGTTGCACCATGTGTGATTGGGGAGGAAAGATTCTGAAGAGGTGACTTGCAGACAGATCAAAGTCACCTCTTTCTGTGAAGCTTCAGCTCCTGACCAATCACACTGGGTTGTCTCCAGGCATCCAGCAGAGCCTGAGAGTCTACATCTCAGCTCCCTCCTCTGCCTAAGCCTGGCTAAGCACTCCTGGTACTCTTGCCCCAGCCTCCTCACTCTTCTCCGTGCCTCTATGCCCCATCAAGATCCCCTCTCTACTTGCCCCAGCTTTTTATTCTTCAATGGCTCTGTCACCTATAGCAGCGTTTTCTAAGGGAGATGCTGTATTTTATACAAGAGACACCAGAATCTCAGTAAAGAAATGGTCCCTGAGCCCAGCCGGCATAGCTCAGTGCTTGAGTGTTGATCTATGAACCAGGAGGTCACGGTTCAATTTCCAGTAAGGGCATATGCCCGGGTTGTGGGCTCAATCCCCAGTAAGGGATGTGCAGGAGGCGGTCGATCAATGATTCTCTCTCATCATTGATGTTTCTATCTCTCTCTCCTCTTCTCTTCCTCTCTGAAATCAATAAAAATATATATTTTTTAAAAAAGAAATGGACCCATGAAATGTCAATCTGATCTTGTCACTCTGTAGTCTCACCCTGGCACCATTGAAAACTCTTCGAGGTTCTCAGTTGCCTTTGGATAGAATCCAAACTTCACTTGCTCAGTGAGTCCTACATGTTCCATATGTTTTGAGCTTTCTCATTTCTGGACCTTTGCTTCATCGGTTTTCCACACACCCCCACCCACCCCCATCCCGGACATACACACCTATCTGCATGGTGAATTATTACTTTTCCTTAAATCATCTCAACCCCTGTCATTCAACTGGGATGGGCCCCACAGTGCCCCGTGCTCCCCTCTCTAATTGCCTGTATCACATGGATTATAATTGCTTGTCATCTGTCTTCTCCCCACAGGGCACCTGGGACTAGCTTTCCTCCCTGTCCTGAAAAAGCTGGTCCGGACTCACATACCTATCCCCTTCTTTCATGGACACTGCTTCCTCTACCACACATGTACTTTGCATCTAAATAAACTCTTCTCTTCAGCCCCACAGATCCCAGCCCCTTCCCCCCTAGATGATGCCAGTAGCCACTCCTATAGCCCATTCTGCTGTTTAATGGTTAAAACCCTGTAGTGGCTTCCCTTTGTTCTCAGAATCAAATCTTTGCTCATTAGCATGGCATTCAAGGCTCTGCCTGACCTTGCCTTATCATAAAATCCAAGAACTCTGTGGAGAGGCTAGAAGACTGAGAGATAATTTGCTTACAATTAAACACTATGAAAGGCAATATTGTTTTAGAATCCATTTTCAGGGCTTTTGTTTACATACGGGGTGTGGTGTGTTAAAAAAAAAAAGTTTCAGGGTCCCGGGCAGGCTGAATATGTTGGTATAGGCAGTGATTCCCAGACTTGTGAATTTTACTAGCAAGTAGATGTATATCTTTCTTTCTTTTTCTTTCTTTCTTTCTTTCTTTCTTTCTTTCTTTCTTTCTTTCTTTCTTTCTTTCTTTCTTTCTTTCTTTAAATTTGGGGATGGGTAGGGTTGCCAACTTCCTATTTTGCAAAGTAAGCACATTAAACAAAACACTGCCATCTCTTCATGAAATAAAGGACTTTTGTATACTAAAAAGCCCATGATTTCAGAATAAAGGTCAGTACTCTAGCTTTATGGGGAAAAACTCGCAACAACAACCTCATTTTTCTTCTTGCGCCTGGGACTGGTAAAGACCTGATGTGTGATGTCAGGCATTTGGGGAACTGTTGTAGCCCCCTCCCCTCTGCTAGCTAGCCTCTGTAATTCCCATTGAAATGCACGAAGCCTTTGTCTTTTAATTGGCCCGCACAGTGGGGAGTTCGGGGGGTAGGGGAGGCACTGCTCCCTTTCCCACCCCTAGGGTGCAGGGCCCCACAAACTAGTTTGGTTAAGAGGGATTAACTAAAGGCTGTGCCAGAAAAGAAGGAGCAAATGGAAGGGCTGTTGAAACCATGAGCACAAGCTGAGCTGCCTTGGGTCCCATCAGCCTTTGCCGTCGCCCTCCTTCTCCATTTTGGCTCCCCAAGGACCAGTTGGAGTGGAGGTTTAGCAGGAAATGGCACTCCTGACATGGACAATGGTTCTCTCTAGTGGCCCCTTCCACTCCACAGTGGTGGTGGTGGAGGCGGTGGTGGCAAGGCTTTTCCAGTGGCCTGGTGGCCAGATGCTACTAGTGATTTTGTTATTATTTTATTTTTAAATCTTTATTATTGAAAGTATTCCATACGTCCCCCCTTTTTTCCCCATCAACCCCCTCCACCCACCCCCACAGCCCACCCCAGGCCCTCAAACCACTGGTGGGAGTGATTTTGGCCATGGCTGAAGGAGGCCTCCTTGAGGGACTTTGCAAGGAAGGGTCTGTAACACTCGTGATATAGACTGGAACTCTGCACCAGTGATAATGAGATATAGCTGTTTTGGAGGTTAGAGCACTCTTCCCAAGACTATGGTGTGTAATGAGGGTGGGGGCAGAGGTTGGGAAATGGTGGAATACCAGGCTAACCCTCAGAAGACCTCCCAGCTCCATCTTTGCCTCTCTTGTACTCTCAGACTCAACTCCCCTGATAGTAATTTGTCTATGGCATACTTCTCTGTCAGAGCTGAGGAAAATAGGGCTTTTTAGGGCTTTTTAGGAGAGGAGCTTGTCAGACCAAATGGCTTTCCAATTGGTGACAATTTTCAGGAAGTGAGAAGTTCAGGAAGGTGTAAGGAGTTGCAAGAGGGTGGGGAAAAGGCCTGCTGGGTTAGGAGTTGGCCCCCGCTCCCATGTTCAGAGGCAGTGAGGAGTGTATGTGTGTGTCCAGGAGGAAGGCACAGAATCAGAGTTTCTAAGTGTAGAATTTCCTGTTTGTAAATCAACTCCATGTTCTATTTCAATTCAGCTGGATAACCACTATCTGATTGACAGGATTAGCAAGTTCTATGCTGGTCCTCAGCCTGGCAGACTCAGGACCTAGATAGATGTCATCAGCCTTTTCAGACTCACACTAACCTAATTTACATGAGACTTAGAGACTAGCTGGGCCCAGATGAGTCATTTTACTAAGTACATAGGGAGAGTTAGTTGGTAGGATAACTGAACTCAGACATTTTAACTATTTTTATTAATTACATTTTTTGTGAGTGGGTATCTTTTGGCACATGGTAAACATCACCCTTTTCTTTTATTAAAAATATTTTTATTGACTTCAGAGAGGAGAGGGAGAGAGAAAGATAGAAATATCAATGATAAGAGAATTATTGATTGGCTACCTCCTTCACACCTCACACTGGGGATTGAGTCTGCGATCCAGGCATGTCCCCCAAACCTGAATCATGACCTCCTGGTTCATAGGTCGACACTCAACCATTTGACCTACGCCAGCGGGGCAACATTACCCTTTTCTGTTGGTTCTTATTTCTTCTTTATATATATATATATATATTTTATTGATTTTTTTAACAGAGAGGAAGGGAGAGGGATAGAGAGCTAGAAACATCGATGAGAGGGAGACATCAATCAGCCACCTCCTGCACACCCCCTACTGGGGATGTGCCCGAAACCAGCATACATGCCCTTAACTGGAATCGAACCTGGGACCTTTCAGTCTGCAGGCCAACGCTCTATCCACTGAGCCAAACCGGTTTCGGCTGGTTCTTATTTCTCTGTCATCCTGTGTTCTGGTGGAGCACACTATTTAGGTCTAGCACCATCCTCTGTTAATATTCATCCTTGTCACCCCTGGCTGGGGTGGCTCAATGGTCGGGCATTCTCCTTGCGCACCAGAAGGTTGCCGGTTTGATTCCAAGTCAGGGCACATGTCTGGGTTGTAGGCTTGATACCCCGCAGGTAGTCTGCAGGCGATAACCAATTGATCACATCCATGTTTCTCTCTCTTTTTTATTTTTTATTAATGTTTTACATGTGTACATATCTACACATTGCCCCCCCCCACTCCCATACATGCTCTAAACCCCCACCGTGTCTTGTGTCCAGTGGTTATGCTTATATGCATGTATACAACTCCTTTGGTTGATCTCTTATTTAAGCCACCTCTCCATAACCTTCCCACTGTTTGACAGTCTGTTTGATGCTTTACTGCCTCTGTTTCTATCTTTTTGTTTATCTGGTTATAATGTTTTTTATTATCCAGAAATGAGTGAGATCATGTGGCATTTTTCTTTCATTGACTGGCTTATTTTACTTAGCATAATGATCTCCAGTTCTATCCAGTTTGCTGCAAATGGTAAGAATTCTTTCTTTTTTTATGGCAGCATAGTAATCCATTGTGTAGATGTACCATAGTTTTCTGACCCACTCATCTGCTGATGGGCACCTAGGCTGTTTCCAAATCGTAGCTATTGTAAATTGTGCTGCTATGAACATATAGGTGCATATATACTTTCTGATTGGCATTTCTATTTTTTAGTATATATTCCTAGGAGTGGGATTACTGGGTCAAATAAAGTTCCATTTTTAGTTGAGGAAACTCCACACTGTTCTCCACAGTGGCTGCACCAGTCTGCATTCCTACCAGCAGTGCATGAGGGTTCCTTTTTCTCTGCATCCTCACCAACACTTGTCATTTGTTGATTTGTTGATGATTGCCATTCTGACAGGTGTGAGATGGTATCTCATTGTCGTTTTGATTTGCATCTCTCAGATAGTGACTTTGAACATGTTTTCATGTGTCTCTTGGCCTTCTTTCTGTCTTCTTTCCAAAAGATTCTATTTAGGTCCATTGGCCATTTTTTTAAATTGGATTATTTATCTTCCTTTTATTAAGTAATAGTGTATAGAATTGCCATAGATTTATTGGCATTAATTTTGTATCCTGCTACATTGCCAAATTCATTTATTAGGTCTGTTAGTTTTTTGATGGAGTCTTTCAGGTTTTTTATATACAGTGTCATGTCATCTGCAAATAAGGACAGCTTTACTTCTTGTTTTCCAATTTGGATGCATTTTATTTCTTCTTCTTGTCTAATTGCAATGGCTAATACTCCCAGTACTATGTCGAACAGGAGTGGTGAGAGTGGGCATCTCTGATTTGTTCCTGTTTTTAGGGGAAATAATTTTAGTTTTTGCCCATTGAGTATTGTGTTTGCTGTGGGTTTATCATATATGGGTTTTATGATGTTCAGGTATGATCCTTCTATTCCCACCTTGTTGAAAGTTTTTATCAAGAAAGGGTGTTGGTTTTTGTCAAATGCTTTTTCTGCATCAATTGAAATTATTATGTTATTTTTATCTTTCAATTTGTTTATGTGACATATCACATTTATTGATTTGTGGATATTGTACCATCCCTGCATTCCTGGGATGAATCCTACTTGGTAAGGATGTATGATCATTCTGATGTACTGCTGGAACCGATTTGCTAGAATTTTCTTAAGGGTTTTGGCATCTATGTTCATGAGGGATATTGACCTGTAATTCTTTTTCATTGTGTTGTCTTTATCTGGTTTTGGAAGTATTCCTCCTTCTTGAATTTTTTGGAATAGTCTGAGGAGAATAGGTTTTAATTCTTCCTTGAATGTTTGGTAAAACTCTCCTGTATTGCCATCTGGCCCTGGCCTTTTGTTTGCTGGGAGCTTTTTGATGACTGCTTCAATTTCTTCCATAGTTATTGGACTATTTAGATGTTTACATTCTTCCTGATTGAGTTTTGGAAGGCTATATTTTTCTAGGAATATGTCCATTTCCCCCAGGTTTTCCAGTTTGTTGGAATAGAGTTGTTCATAGTATGTTTTAACAATCTTTTGTATTTTGGTGGGGTCTGTTGTTATTTCTCCTCTTTCATTTCTGATTTTGTTTATTTGAATCCTCTCTCTTTGTTTCTTGCTGAGCCTGGCTAAAGGTCTATCAATCTTGTTTTTCCTTTCAAAGGATCAGCCTTTGGTTTTGTTGATCTTTTGAATTGTTTCTTTGGTCTCTATGTTGTTTATCTCTGCTCTGATCTTTACTATTTCCTTCTTTCTGCTTACACTGGGCTTTTCTTGTTGCTCTCTTTCTAACTCTTTGAGGTGTAGGGTTAGGTAATTTATTACAATTGTTTCTGGTCTTTTTTGAAGTAGGCTTGTAGACCTATGAACTTCCCTCTCAATACTGCTTTCACTGTGTCCCATAGATTTTTGGATTGTTGTGTTTTCACTGTCATTTGTTGCCATTTCATTTCTTCTTTGATCTCTCTGGTTACCCAGTCGTTTAATATCATGCTGTTTAGTCTCCATGTGTTTGATTTCTTTGGATTGTTTTTTATAGTAGTGGATTTCCAGTTTTATGCCACTCTGATCTGAGAAGATGCTTCATATTATTTCTATCTTCTTGAATTTGAAAAGACTTTGCCTATGACCCAACATATGGTCTACCTTTGAAAATGATCCATGTGCACTTGAGAAGAATGTATGTTCTGTGGCTTTGGGGTGAAATGTTCTGAAGATGTCAATTAATTCAATCTGGTCTAGTCAGTCATTTAGGATTGATGTTTCCTTGCTCAATTTCTGTTTAGAGGATTTGTCCAATGGTGATAGTGGGGTATTAAAGTCTCCTACTATGATTGTATTGCTGTCAATCTCTTCCTTGATATCCTCCAGGAGTTTTT
Organism: Lasiurus borealis; assembly: GCA_004026805.1. Lineage (NCBI taxonomy): Eukaryota > Metazoa > Chordata > Mammalia > Chiroptera > Vespertilionidae > Lasiurus > Lasiurus borealis. The sequence continues at coordinate 44,282 of PVJN01007813.1, read as the reverse complement.
TTTTTATGTTTTTAGGTGCTCTTGTATTGGGTGTATATATGTTTACCAGAGTTATTTCTTCTTGTTGGGTTGCTCCCTTTAGTATTATGAAATGGCCTTCCTTATCTCTTTTTATGTTCTTCACTTTGAGATCTAATTTGTCAGATATAAGTATTGCTACCCCAGCTTTTTTTCTTTTTCATTTCCATTTGCCTGAAAAACCATCTTTCAATCCTTCACCCTCAGTCTGTGTGCATCTATTTTTCTGAGGTGGGTTTCTTGTAGACAGTAGATATATGGGTCATGTTTTCTTATCCAATATGTTACCCTATGTGTTTTGATTGGAGCATTCAATCCATTTACATTTAAAAGTTATTATTGATAGGTACTTACTTGTTGCTATTTTAATTCTTTACCCCTGTATTCCTTTTTTGCTTCCTATTTCTATTTTTTCTTTTCTTTTTCTTTTTTCTTTTTTCCTTCCTTCCTTCCTTCTTTCTTCCTTCCTAGCAGACCCTTTAACATTTCTTGCATTGCTGGTTTGGTGGTAATATATTCCCTTAGTCCTTTTTTGTCTGTGAAGCTCCTGATTTCACCTTCAATGTTGATTGAAAGACTTGCTGGGTACAGTATTCTTGGATTCAGACTCTTCCTTTGCATGTATTTATATTTCATTCCATTCCATTCTGGCCTGATGAGTTTCTCTTAAGAAATGAGTTACTAGACTGATGGGAGTTCCTTTGTAGGTAACGTTCTTTCTCTCTCTGGCCACTTTTAAGAGTCTTACTTTGTCGGTTGTGTTTGCCAATTTTATTTTAATGTGCCTTGATCTCGGTCTTTTAGGGTTCATTTTGTTTGGGACTTTGTGAGCTTCTTGGATTTGTGTGGGTTTTTTCTTCTCTTTATTGGGGAAATTTTCTGTCATTATTTCTTCAAACAGGTTTATTATTCCTTGCTCAGTTTCCTCTCCTTCTGGGACCCCTATTATGAAATGTTTTTTTTTGTTTTGTGTTGTCCCAAAGTTCCCTTAGGCTCTTCTACTGCTTTTATTTATTTTTTTCTAGAAGCTGCTCTACTTGGGAATTTTTCTACATGGTCTTCTAGCTCACTGATGCGGTCCTCTGCTTCTTCTAGTCTACTTTTGATTCATTCTATGGAGTTCTTTACAGCAGCAATGTCATTTTTCATTTCTTCTTGGTTCTTCTTTATTTCCTCTTGGTTATTACTCATATTTTCAAATTTGTCTTCCATTCTTTTCAGCCACCTTATGCCCATTTCTCTGAATTCTTTCTCTGGCAGATGGCTTGCCTCCATTTTGTTTACTTCTTTTTCTGGTGATGCCTGCTTTTCTTTCATATGCAGGCTGTTTCTTTATCTGCCCATGTTCTCTGTTCTCCGTGTGTCTGTTTATGTAGTTCTCTCTCTCCTGTGTTCATTTAAAGACACAAAATACAACACAACCAGGTACAACGCACAAGGCACTGAACACAAAGGTATTCCCTATATTAATAGCCACAAATAAAAGTGCCCACCAGATAGAGGCAAATTAGGGGATAAGAGAGAAAGGTGAAAAATAAAAGAAAGGAAAAGAAAAGGAAAGAAAAGAAAGAGAAAAAAGAAAGAGAGTAAGAAATGAAAGGGGAACAAATTACATATATGAGGAGAAAATTCCATAAGAACAGTCACTAATCTGACCAAATGCCAGCAACAAATACCTGGAGATTAATACAAACTACAAACAATAACTAATATCAAGGGGGGCAAGGTAAAACATAGGTTAAAAAAGAAAAGAAAAAAGCAAACAAAAGGCAAAATAAAGCAAGAAGAATAAGCAAAAAATCTCACAAAAAAGTATAAGAAATCAATATAATCAACATTCAAGCAAACAATAACAAAAGGACAGAGAGAAAAACAAATTTTGGATAGTGAAAACAGAAAAGAGAAATGTCTGTATGGACTTGGAGCAAGGGATTGGAAATTAGATATATAAGTGGGGTGAAATTTTATCAGGGTGTAAAAAGAAAGAATAGGGAAAATCTGAAGTAGAAAAAGGTTAAGAGAAACAGGACAACAAAAGGGGAAAAGTTAGAAAGAGAGTGATGGCACAAAGGTAGAGTTAAGATAGAATAAAATGACGCTAAAGCAAAGATGAAAATAGAATGTAGAACTCTAGTCCAAAGCAAAATAAAAATGACACTTTTTTTTTCCAAAAAGGTAAAATAGTAGTAGTAATGATACTGATTGAAAATAAAAATGTAATAATTAAAAAGATAAACTCAATTCAGGAAAAAAGAAAAAAAATAGTTTCTTAAGTAAAAGCTGAAAAAAATAAAAAATTAAAAAAATTAAAAATTAAAAAATAGAATGTGCAGTAGTGAAGGTCATTCTCTTCCCCTATTGTTCTGTTTGGCACACCTGTTTCCCAGTCGGGTGGGCTGCCCTAGAGCTGGTTCTCGGAAGGTCACTCCCCACTCCGATCCCCAGATTCCAGAAAAACAACTTTCCCCTGCAGTCTCCCAGGGTGTCCTCAACTGGGCGATCCTATGTATTGGGCTTAGCAATCAGAAGCGAGGATCTGAAGAGGAAAGAGTGGAAGTCTGTACAGTCCCCCTTCCCCACTATTGTCCTAGCAGCCGGCACACTTTAATAACTCCCTGGCTGTCCTTCTGCATCAGATCAAAATGGGTTGCTTTCTAGAGATTCCCTCTGTCAGCAGCTCTGAAGATCCCCTTCCGCATTCATGGATCACGCCAGGCCCAACAGCTACGGATTTCTCTAGGTGCAGAATACTCCCGGTCCTCCAGCTCCCACAGTGCATGCCTTTCTGTGGGACCAGAGACCTCACCTTATCCCAGGCGAAATCTGACCTTTCTGTGTGGTGTGTAGAGCTCCTCTAAATCCAAGTGTTTGCATCAATCTGGGACTGGTGTTCTGGGGCTCGCAGCTGTTTGGTGGGCGTCACAGCTGTAGGTTTTCAGGCTTCTGTAAACATCCACTTTCCCCTCCAAGATGGCATGGTCTCTGCGTCTGAGCTGGTGGCTCTGGTAAAAAAAAAAACCCTGCAGCAGTAGGGCTGCCCAGTCAGGGTAGCCCCGTCCAGCAGTCCCCCACCTTCTCCTGGAGGATAACTGTCCCTTAACTCGCCAACAAACACTCCCAGTGTGACCCTCAGCTGTTCTCTTTGTCTGCTCAGGGATAAGGCTCGGGACACGTCTATCTATTCTGCCACCATTTTTTTTTCTATTTTTATATCCATGTTTCTCTTTTCCTCTCCTCTCCTCTCTCTCTAAAACATTCAATAAAAAATATTTTCAAAATATTTTCAAAATATTCATCCTTGTCAGAGTTCAAGCTGCTAGAACAGGGGCCAGCAAACTTCTCTGTAAAGGCTAGGTAGTAACTATTGTAGGCTTTGCGGGTTCCATGATCCCCATCACAATGACCAAACTCCGCTGTGGCAGCACAGAGATAGCCATCAACAATACAGCAATGAACGGGTGTGGCTATGTACTCACAAACTTCATGGGCCCTGACATATGAATTTCATAGAACTAACTCTCCTATGTCACAAAATAATCATCTTTTGATTTCTTCTTTCAAGGATTTAAAAATACAAAACACTCTTAGACTGTAGGCCATGCAGAGAGACAGGTGGGCTGGATTTGTCCAGTGCTTTGATTAACCCTGAGATAGAAGATAGTTTCACTGTGTATTACACCATAAACAGTTTTTCTGCTGGCGGGATTGAGGTGTCCGCATTACACATGTACCAGTTAGAGCTCCTGGCGGGTGTGACGTCCAGGGCATGTTGACTGAGTTGGCCTCAACGCAGAGGCTGCATTTTCCTTACCTTCTCAGTGAAGGCCACCGACTTTCCACTATATCAATTAATCTTTAACACAACCTTACTGAGTCCAGCCAGGGTTTCATCTCTGCCTGACTCTAAAGCACATGTTCTTCGCCATTCACCCACTGGCCTTCCTAATGATCCCCTTGTGTCTGTGGACGCTGAGGAACTGGAGCTGATTTACTCCTCAACCTCAAGGAACCTCCATTTTGCTTCTTTCCCCTCATTAATCACTGAGGTGTTACATGAAGTTGTGAGAAATAAAAAATAAGGGCAAAATGCCTAGAATATACTGTGCATGTAGCATGTGTTCAATAACTAGCTATTTCTGCTGGGAGTGACACAGAATAAGTAAGCACTGCCCTGAAAATCCAAACAGCCACTTACTCCTAACGTTTTATTTTCCAAGCCCCAGGATTCAGGGCAATGGATGGAAGTCACAGGCTCTATTTCAAGGAGACCTTTACCACTCACTATGGCTCAGAGGGTGATTGATGGAAGACACTGGTGTATGTGTGTGTGTGTGTGTGTGTGTGTGTGTGTGTGTGTGTGTGTGTCGGGGAGGGTGTCTTTGGAGGGGTGGGCCTGGCGGTGTGGGGTGCAGGAAGTCTGCGAAGGGACACTGGGTAGACGTGGTAGCTGTCCTTTAAGGACGATGTGGCCAAATGCAGCCCACGTTGAATAATGATAGGAACAGTCTCGATGCCCCTGTTCTGCCACTCAGGACAGCAGCGGTGCTTTCTCTTTGTCCTTGAAAGCTGGCTGCAGCCGGAGCCTTTCTTGATGCCCATTCCAGCCCTTTCTCAAAGGCTGGAATGGGCATTTGGCTCTTCAGGGCAGCGCCAGAGTCTGATTTTGCTCAGTCCAGGACAAGGACTTGGTTTGCGGGGGATCATGGGAAAGGACTGCAGCGCGGTTGTCTATTAGTGAGCACGTTTACAGAGCGACTCTGCAGATATGAACCTTCGCTTTCAGCGCATTCATCAAAGTCTCCAGAGAGCTAACCCGGTGCCTACCCCCTAGTCCCCGGGGGCCCGTGGAGCTTCAGTGTAGCCCACCCCCACCCCTTCCCTCTGGCCTGCCCTGGCGCCCTGACCTCCGGCTGGTTTCCTCCAGACGGATCGCTGTTTGCCAACCGCCGCCAGACACGAAAACAGCCCTTTTTGTTAATCTCTGGACAGGGTTCCCCTCCGGTTTCCTGCAGCTTTAGCGGGTGGGCGGGCAGCCAGCGGCTCGGAAAAACCGAGGTCGGCCACAACGCCTGAGGCACAAGCGCGGGTGTCATCCTGGGGTCGCAGCCGGAGGGGCCTCTGGGGAAGAGCCTTTCACCCCGAGGACACCAAGGTCAGAAGGGTCAGAGCTCTTGTCCAAGGGTCACCAGTCTGGCGGACCGCACAGGGCAAGAGCGCAGCCCCAGGTCCCGCTATGGCCGGGAGCTTGGCGCACTGCGTGTAATTCACCTCACACTCGACTCCTACACCCCTGGCTCCTGCACGACTGTGGACTCCACCGTTCAGAGCCCGCAGGGTCCACCTCGGAGACTTCCATCTCCAGGACCCGGGAGGGAAGGGCCTGCAGGCAGCTCGCCGATGCTGGCCCCGCACCCAACCCAGACAATCTCACCCGCGGGGTGTCCTCTGGATCCGCCCCTGGCGCATCAGCCCCGCCCCCGAAACTGCAGGCTCCCCCAGCCGCTCCCGCCTCTGTCGCAAACCCTCCCTCCGATCCCCCCCGCCATGTCACCCAAGCAGGGCGCGCACCTGGCGTCAGCGCTCGTGCGCGCCCCTTTCGGCACTCCCGGAGCGCGCTGCACGCTCCCGGCTCTGGGCGGGTCCTGCGGTGGTGGCGAGGCTCCTCCTCCTGCCGCTCCTCCCTTTCCCCCCACTCCATCTGGACCTACTCCTCCGGCGCTCTCGCGCAAACTGTTCTCCTCTGGGTCCCCTGTGTCCGCTCCTAGCAATGGTGGCCTGGCGCTCGGCGTTCCTCATCTGCCTCGCTTTCTCCTTGGACACTCTGGTCCAGAGAGGTAAGGCGAGCGGGTGCACGCGGGGACCACCCCCCTTTGGGCCCCGTGGGGCGGGGGCTCGACGCCCTTGCGGCCCAGTAGTGCGCATGAGCTGCCCGGTGCCCGCCCCAAGGGCCTGCGCTGGTCACAGTTGGCAGGCGGCGAGGCTGGGGTGCGAGCCCCAAGCCCCAAGTCCACGGGGGGCTGACCCTGCTGTGAGCCACGTGGCCGGAAAGGCGGCAGCGGGACCCCTTCTGGTGCTGGGCTGGAAACAACAGGATAGTACCCCTTAAAATCCCGAACAAGGTGTCACCACCGGTGACAACAGCTGTCCTCGGGAGATTGCCTTTTGGGAAACCTTGAAGAGAGCACTCATTCCCTCCAGCGGGGCTTCCCGAAATGTGTTTCTAGGCCACCTGCGACAGACACACCTGGCGAGTTTCTTGGGCGCATTTCTACCCCACTTTTCAGGATCTCTGCAGAGACCGGGACGGGTAGGTCTAACCAGCTCCCCAGGTGCCTCTGGTGACCTCTCCAGTTTTTGAACCGTTAATGGTATTTTGCCAAAAGATGGGAAGAGAGAAATTCTGCCCAATCAAGGCAGCAAGTTTCTTAGATCCTGGCTATTCAAAGTGTGGTCCAGGGCCTGCGCTCCATCACCTGGGACTTGTTAGGAATGCAACATCTGGAGACCCCTGCCTCTGATCGATGAGTCAGATTCTTCAATTTTATCTGTATTACCCGCGTAATTTGCACTCAAGTTTGAGAAGTATCTTAGAATAAGTTGTCTGTGGTTAAAAATAGGGTCTCACACTTGTACTGGCAGAATCTTCCCACAATTATTTTTATCCCACCCCCACATCAAAAAAGGGTTGTTTTTTTTTTTTAAAAAAAAACACACTGCAGTTGAATACAGAATTGTGCACTGAGCTTCCTGACAACCGAGGCAAATCCAACTAATGAAAAACAAATGAGCTGAGCAAAAATAAGTTTGTCCTAGTACTGACTTCTTGTGGGATTTATGTTACATTTAAGGAACACTGGAAAACAGCAAACAGAGCTAGAAAAAATAGTTTTGCAAAAGACGCAGACATGTTTCTCATCTGGGCAATTCTCAGAGTTGGTACAAAGGTGCCAGTTTCTGTTCTAGAGACACTGGTAGTGCAATGAACAGACCTGGACTGTCTTCACGGAGCTGATATTCTGGTGGGGGTGAAAACAAGTACAAATATGACAGTCTATATGGCATCTTGGTAGTGCCTGGAAGAAAAACAAAGTTACAGGGTTGTGGAGTTTTCTATTTCTTTTTGAGGTTAAAAATTTAATGTTGTGTATAATGCATTTGTGGGAAAAAAGTATATAATAATTTAATTGACTTGCATCTAATGATGTGGAAATTTTGAGTGTGGAAGCACAAAAAAAGTTAGAAAAAATGATACTCTTTTAAAGGCTATCTTCTGAAAGTTTTCAACATGCTATGTACATTGAGAAGGTGAGGAATGTAAATGGTCAAGTCTCAGTTTTTCACCATCACGTGTTTCTAGGTCAGTGGTCAGCAAACTCATTAGTCAACAGAGCTGCAGTTTGCTGACCACTGCACGAGGTGATTTAGGAGGTGGTGGAGGAAACTGCGAACTGGTAAAACCATTAACATTTTTTTTTGTGTTGCCCTGGCTGGTTTGGCTTAGTGGATAGAGCATCGGCCTGTGGACTCAAGGGTCTCAGGTTTGATTCCATTCAAGGGCATGTGGCTTGGTTGTGGGCACATACCCACTGGGAGGTGTGCAGGAGGCAACTGATTGATGTTTCTCTCTCATCGATGTTTCTCACTATCCCTCTCCCTTCCTCTCTGTGTTCCAGCATCAACCCATGAACCAGGAGGTCATGGTTCAATTCCCAGTCAGGGCACATGCCCAGGTTGTGGACTCGATCCCCAGTAAGGGATGGGTAGGAGGCAGCCAATCAATGATTCTAATCATTGATGTTTCTATCTCTCTCTCCCTCTCCCTTCCTCTCTGAAATCAATAAATTTTTTTAAAAATATTTTTTGGGTTAATCCTCACTTGATATTTTAAAAAATAATTCTTTATTGTTGAAAGTATTACATATGTTCCCCCTTTTCCCCTATTGACCCCCCTCCAGCCCACCTCCACCCCAGGCCTTCAGCATCCTATTGTCTGTGTCCATGGGTTATGCATATATATATATATATATATATATATGTATATATATATATATATATATGGCTTTTGGTTGATTACCTCCCACCCTCTCACCCTTTCCCATGTTCCCTCTGAGATTCTGCACTCTGTTCCATGCTTCGAGTCTCTGGATCCACTTCGTTCAGCAGTCGAGGATATTTTTTCTATTTCTTTTTTTCAGAGAGAGTGGAAAGGAGGTAAGGAGAGGGAGAGAGAGGAGAGAGAGAGAGAGAGAGAGAGAGAGAGAGAGAGAGAGAGAGAGAGAGAAACAGAAACATCCATGTGATGTTAGAGACACATCAATTGATTCCTTCCCACATGAGCCCTGACTGGGGCTGGGGATCGAACTTGCAATCCAGGTATGTATCCTTGACCAGTAATGGAACCCAAGACACTTTGGTGCATGGGCCGACACTCTACTGAGCTACACCAGCCAGGGCCAGTGAAACCATTTTACAGATGAATAAATGGAGGTGAATAACTTCCCTCATGTGGTAAAGCTAAGATTTCATCCAAGCTTGTCTGATTCCACAGTCCTTGCTTTCAAGCACTATATACACTGCGTGGCCAGATTATGATGATCTCTGAATCCATAATAATCTGGCCACTCAGTATACATCCTATATAATAAAAGGCTAATATGCAAACTGTCCCCTTGACCAGGAGTTCGTCCAGCAGGCAGAGGCCCGGTGGATGAATTCGTACATGGGTGGAGTCTGGCCAGCCTGGCCAGGGGGAGGGGACATGAGCAGTTGGCCGGTCTGCCTGCTGATCGAACTCCTGGTCAAGGGGACAATTTGCCTATTAGCCTTTTATTATATAAGATGTACACTGAGTGGCCAGATTATTATGCATTCAGAGATCATAATAATCTGGCCACTCAGTGTATATGTCCTTATTCCTGGAGGCTGCACTCCTTGTACAGCTTACTGGCCAAGTGGCCTTGGTAAAGTATTCTGAACCTTGATCAGTTTGCTTATCTGGATAGTGCCTAACAACTCACAAAAATTTGTGGAGAGGACCAGGTATGTGTCACTCTCAGATCTTCAGCGCTGTCACCAGCAACCATCTCCAGAGTACTTGCTGTGTTCTAGGCACTTCACATTTATTGTTTTTAATTGCCCCAACAATTTTGCTGGTCCTTCCAATTGAGGGACACCTGGTCAAATAGCTTAAAAGAGAGAGAGCCAGGATACCATCTAGATAAAGCTGCTTCCTAGTGAGCTCTTTTTAATTTATTTATTTTAAAAATATATTTTAATGGACTTTTAGAGAGAGAGGAAGGAGTGGAGAGACAGAGTGAGAGATAGAGATAGAGATAGAAATAGAGATAGAGATAGAGATAGATAAAAAGAGAGAGAGAGAGAGAGAAACAGAGAGAAAGATTGATTGGCTGCCTCCTGCACACCCCTTACCAGGGATTGAGTTTGTAATCCGGGCATGTGCTATGCAACCTTTTCGTGCAAGGACCATGCCCAATCAACTGAGCCACACTGGCCAAGACCCTTTTTATTTTAAGTAAGGAGGTTGAACCAGAAGTTTTTTTTTTGTTTGTTTTTTTCAGAAGAAGCTTTTGCTTCAAGGTAGGGACCCAGGTTTCTGGATCTCTTGTGCAAAATATAGGGATAATTATGGGTTTTGCATGGGTGTCTTTTTTCTAGGTATGTGGGCAGTGACAGTTTTAGAGTGGCTGTGTCGCCTGGAGTCCCAGACTGGAAGATTGGGTGGGTCTGCCCAAGAATCGCTTCATTCTGCTCCTCATCCTCAGCGCTGAGGCGTGACTGAGAAAGCTTGTTTGGCCTCAGAAAGCACACACAACCGTGAAGCATGATTTAAAAATATATATATATATATATATATATATATTTTATTGATTTTTTTACAGAGAGGAAGGTTGAGGGATAGAGAACTAGAAACATCGAAGAGAGAGAAACATCCATCAGCTGCCTCCTGCACACCCCCCACTGGGGATGTGCCTGCAAGCAAGGTACATGTCCTTGACTGGAATCGAACCTGGGACCTTTCAAGTCCACAGGCCAATGCTCTATCCACTGAGCCAAACCTGTTAGGGCTTAGAGCATGCTTTGTGAAATCCCTCCAGATGCTGGCAAGTTGAGACAGACTTTAGGATCCAAGGAGTTTAAAACGGTGGTTAAGAAATCATCCCTGCTCTAATTACAGCTGGGTTTTGAGTGCACTGTGTATTTTTCTAGTCCAGAAAGCTCCGAGGACAGGTCGGTAGCCTGTGTACACCTACAGAAATGGGAAGCTGTTCCTTTGAGCAGTGGGGGGAAGCAGCTCAGTGGTACAGGCGAGTAATAATCATAATGAGAGCCCTGTTTCTCCAGTGTCTTCCACGCTCCAGGGCCTCAGTGCCTCACACACATCTCCTCATCATGACTGCCCCAAAAGGTTGGCATGGTGACTCCTCTGTCTCCTGAGGTCTGTAAGGAACATTTGCCTACAGCCTTAAAAGGAACTGAGTGGTCACCCATATCTCAGATGAAAAATATGTGGTCCAGAGAGGTTCAGGACTTGAATGCAGGTTTCTCCTGAATAACCAAAGCAGAGGGCACGAGTGCAGACTCTTCCCGGATTGAGGTAGGTCACAGAAATGTGAGGAGTGGCCGAGAATAAGTGTAGTGAGAGAGCTTGCTCCCTTGAAGAGAGGTAGCCCAGCTGACAGGGAGAGTGCAGGCTTTGGGACAATCCTGTCCAGTGCTGCTACATCCTGGGACAAGCCACTTAGGTGCTCGGTACTTTGGTTTTCTCACCTGAAAAATGGGGATAACCACACCATCTACCTTATGGGATTGCTATTAGTATTCCATGAGTGCAGTGCTAAGCAGAGCACCTGGCTCCAAATGAACTTTATGTTAGTAATTATTCTCATTGCCTCAGCCCAGTGGTCGGCAAACTCATTAGTCAACAGAGCCAAATGTCAACAGTACAATGATTAAAATTTCTTTTGAGAGCCTAATTTTTTATTTTTATTTTTTTTACTTCAGGAATATATTTTTTTAGGATGGCTAATAACAATGAAAAATATGTGTACAACGTATTTTAAGCCCCAGAGGACCTATGTGTTTTAATCTCTGATAGTTTTTATAAATTAAATAACTGGACCCCTTGATCTGAAATGCTTCATATACACAATGCTATTAAACCTAAATGAACAATTATGTTGAGTTTGCCACTACCGGTAGACAGGTTACAATGTGGTGAAATGTAAAACCTTTCTTTTTATATGGCTTCTGTAAAAATCTTTATTTATTCATTTAAGTTCCCTTTGTGTGCCACTCTTTCTCTGCCAACTATTTATTTATTTATTTATTTATTTATCCCCCCAGTGTCTATGTTCATTGGTTATGCTTATATGCATGCATACAAGTCCTTTGATTGATCTCTTATCTACCCCACCTCTCCTTAATCTTCCTGCTATAATATCGCAGTCTGATGCTTTACTGCCTCTGTATCTATCCTTTTGTTCATCAGTTTATAATGTTCTTTATTATCCATAAATGAGGGAGAGCATGTGGTGCTTCTCCTTCATTGACTGGCTTATTTCACTTAGCATAATAAGAGCCAAATTTTTAAAATTTAAAATTCTAATGTCACTTCTTCAAAATAGACTCGCCCAGGCCATGATATTTTGTGGAAGAGCCACACTCAAGGGGCCTAAGAGCCGCATGTGGCTTGCGAGCTGCAGTTTGCCGACCACAGCATTAATCCATTAGAACAAATGAAGGAGATGGAGCACGTGACCCCTGAGTTTGAATTGGTCTTCAGGAGCCCTTGGACTTGGTCGGGCAGGGGAGAAAGAGGAGCAGAGTGGGCCCGAAGGGCCGGTGGGTGACACCGAGATGCCAGGCTAGAATTGAGGCAGAAACTCTCCGGGCTGACTTGGGCTGTTGGGTACGAGACAGATGGGCAACAGGGTTGGCGAGAAATGCTTAAGCCACTTGTCTGAGTTCTGGAATTGCCCCGGGAAAGGAACATCCTGGGTGGAGGAGGGGAACATTCCCCTTTCTGGATGGCTCAGCGTTACCATTATGCACCCCGGTCATTGTATTAGACTGAAACTGTCTCGGGACTGGTTGCCTTGAAGTCTCATTTGTTTTGGTTTTTGGCTTCTTCACTGTCACAGGTCACACCCCTAGCCCCTCATCATTTTTTAAAATTTATTAAGGCCTTATATATGTGTCCTTATTCCCACATTTCTCCACTTACCCCCCCCATGCCCCCCTGCCCACTCATGCCCTCAACCCCTGTTGCCTGTGTCCACTGGTTAGGCTTATATGCATGCCTAACCCCTACCCCCACCCTCACCTACCTTCCCTCTGAGGTTTGATAGTTTGATTGATGTTTCTCTGTCTCTGTTTTTGTTCATCAGTTTATGTTATTCATTATATTCCATAAACGAGTGAGATCATGTGATATTTATCTTTCTCTGGCTGGCTTGTTTCACTTAGCATAATGCTCTTCAGTTACATCCAAGCTGCAGCAAATGGTAAGAATTCCTTCTTTTTTACCTCAGCGTAGTATTCCATTGTGTAGAGGTACCACAGTTTTTTAATCCACTCATCTGCTGATGGGCACTTAGGCTGCTTCCAAATCTCAGCTATGATGAATTGTGCTGCTATGAACATAAGGGTGCATATATCTTTTCTAATTGGTGCTTCTAGTTTCTTGGGATATATCCCTAGAAGTGGGATCACTGGGTCAAATGGGAGTTCCATTTTTAGTTTTTTGAGGAAACTCTATGCTGTTCTTCTCCACAGTGGCTGCACCAGTCTGCATTCCCACCAGCAGTGCATGAGGGTTCCTTTTTCTCTGCATCCTCACCAACACTTGTCTTTTGTTGATTTGTTGATGATAGCAATTCTGACAGGTGTGAAATGGTACCACATTGTCCTTTTGATTTGCATCTCTCAGATGATTAGTGACTTTGAGCATGTTTGCATATGCCTCTTGGCATTCCTTCTGTCTTCTTTCGAAAAGTATCTATTTAGATCTGTTGCCCATTTTTTGATTGGGTTGTTTATCTTCCGTTTGTAAAGTTGTATGAGTTCCCTGTAAATGTTGGAGATTAAACCCTTATTGGTGATAACATGGGCAAATATGTTCTCCCATGCAGTGTACTTTCTTGTTGTTTTGTTGATGGTTTCTTTAGCTGTGAAAAAGCTTTTAGTTTGATGTAGACCCATTTGTTTATTTTCTCTTTAGTTTCCATTGCCCTAGGAGCAGTATTGGTGAAGAAAATCCTTCCACATATGTCTGAGATTTTGCTGCCTGTGGATTCTTCTAGTATTTTTATGGTGTCTCGTCTTTTGTTTAAGTCCTTTATCCAGTTTGAGTTAATTTTTGTGTATGGTGTAAGTTGGTGGTCTAGTTTCATTTTTTTGCTGTATCTGTCCAATTTTCCTAATACTCATTTATTGAAGAGACTGTCCATTGTATGTTCATGCCTCCTTTGTCAAATATTAATTGAGCATAGTGGTTTGGGTTGATTTCTGGGTTCACTATTCTATTCCATTGATCTATATATCTGTTCTTATGTCAATACCAGGCTGTTTTGAGAACAGTGGCTTTGTAATACAGTTTGAAATCTGGTATTGAGATCCCACCTACTTAGTTCTTCTTTCTCCAGATTGCTATGGCTATTTGGGGTCTTTTTTTATTCCAGATGAATTTTTGGAAAGTTTGTTGTAGGTCTGTGAAATATGCCATTGGTAATTTAATGGGGGAGTGTATTGAATCTATAGATTGCTTTGGGTAGTATGGGCATTTTGATGATGTTAATTCTACCAATCCATGAACATGGTGTGTTCTTTCATCTGTTTATGTTTTCCTCTATCTCTTTTTTCAGTGTCCTATAGTTCGCTGCATATAGGTCTTTTACCTCCTTAAGTTTATTCCTAGGTATCTTAATTTTTTTTGGTGAGATGGTAAATGGGATTGCTTTTTTAGTCTCTCTTTCTGTAAGTTCACTATTGGTGTGTAGAAATGCTATAGATTTATTGGCATTAATTTTGTATCCTGCTACATTGCCAAATTCATTTATTAAGTCTAAATTTTTTGATGGAGTCTTTAGGGTTTTCTATCTACAGTATCATGTCATCTGTGAATAATGACAGTTTTACTTCTTCTTTTCCATTTTGGATGCCTTCTTCTTGTTTGATCACTATGGCTAGTACTGTCAGTACTATGTCAAACAGGAATGGTGAGAGTGGGCATCCCTGTCTTGTTCCTGTTCTTAGGGGAAATGGGTTTAGCTTTTGCCCATTTAGTATGATGTTGGCTGTGGGTTTGTCATATATGACATTTATGATGTTGAGGTATGATCCTTCTATTCCTACCTTGCTGAGAGTTTTTATTAAGAAAGGGTGTTGGATTTTGTCAAAAGCTTTTTCTGCATCAATTGATATGACTGTGATTTTTATCTCTCAATTTGTTTATGTGATGTATCACGATTATTGATCTGCGGATATTGTACCATCCTTGGATTCCAAGGATAAATCCTATTTGGTCATGGTGTATGATCTTTATGGGTATTGCTGGATCTGTTTTGTTAGAATTGTATTGAGGATTTTGACATCTATGTTAATGAGGGATATTGGCCTGTAATTCTCTTTCATTGTGTTGTATTTATCTGGTTTTGATATTAGGGTGATGCTGGCTTCATAGAATGAGCTTGGAAGTGTTCCTCCTTCTTGAATTTTTTGGAATAGTCTTAGAAGGATAGGTTATAGTTCTTCCTTGAATTTTTGGTAAAACTCCCCTGTGAAGACATCTGGCCCTGAGCTTTTGTTTGCTGGAAAGTATTTGATGACTGCTTAAATTTCTTCCATAGTTATCGGCCTATTGAGATTTTTAGAATCTTCCTGATTGAGTTTTGGAAGGTTGTATTTTTTAGGAATATGTCCATTTCCTCCAACTTGTCTAGTTTGTTAAAATAGAATTGTTCATAGTATTTTTTAACAATCCTTTGTATTTTGGTGGAGTCTGTTGTTATTTCCCCTCTTTCATTTCTGATATTATTTATTTGGGTCCTCTCTCTTTGCTTCTGGTGAACCTGTCCAGTGGTTCATCAGTCTTGTTTATCCTTTCAAAGAACCAGCTCTTGATTTCATTGATTTTTTTTTGTTCTCTATGTCATTTCTTTCTGCTCTGATCTTTATTATCTCCTTCCTTCTGCTCATTGTGGGCTTTGCTTATTGCTCTCATTCTAATTCTTTGAGTTGTAGAGTTAGATGATTTATTACAATTTTTAGTTGTGTTTTGAGGTAGGCCTGTAGAGCTTTAAACTTTCCTCTTAAGACTGCTTTTATTGTGTCCAATAACATTTGTATTATTGTGATTTTATAGTCATTAGTTTCCATGATGTTTTGAACTTCTTCTTTGATATATTTGGTAACCCAATCACTGTTTAATAGCATGCTATTCAGTTCCCAATTATTGAAATTTTGGTCTGTTTTTGTTGTAGTTTATTTCCAATATTATGCCATTGTGGTCTGAGAGAGTGCTTGATATGATTTCAATATTCTTGAATTTTGAGAGACTTTGCTTGTGAACCAATAGTTGTCTATTTTTTAAAATGTGCCATGTGCACGTGAGAAGAACGTATATTCCATGGCTTTGGGATGAAATGTTCTGAAGATGTCAGTTCATTCCATTTGATCTAGTGAGTCATTTAGGATTGCTGTTTCTTTGCTGATTTTTTTGTCTAGAGGATTTATCTAGTGATGTCAATGGTGGATTAAAGCCCCCTACTATGATTGTATTGTTTTCGATCTCTCCCTTGATATCTTCCAGGAGGTTTTTTTTTTTTTTTATGTACTTGGGTGCCCCTTCATTGAGTGCATATATGTTTATCAAGGTTATGTCTTCTTCTCGTATCAATCCCTTTAGTATTATGATATGGCCTTCTATACCTCTTGTTATGGCCTTCACTTTGAGGTCTATTTTGTCAGATATGAGTATTGCTATCCCACCTTTTTTTTCATTTGCATTTGCCTGAAAGATATTTTTCCATCTCTTCACTTTCAGTCTGTGTGAGTTTCTTGTTTGAGGTGGGTCTCTTGTAGAAAGTACATATATGGGTCATGTTTTTTTTTTTTATCCATTCACTCACTTGATGTCTTTTGATTGGAGCATTTAGTCTGTTTACATTTAAAGTTATTATTGAAAGGTAATTGTTTGTGGCCATTTTTTATTTTTTGTGCCTGTGTTGTTTCTTACCTTTTCATTTCTTTTTACACCAGTCCCTCTAGCATTTCTTGCATTGCTTGCTTGGTTGTGATAAACTCTTAGCCTTTTTTTTTTTTTTGGTCAGTGAAACTCCTTATTTACCCTTCAATTTTGATTGATAGACTTGCTGGATAGAGTATCCTTGAATTCAATTCCTTGCTTTGCATCACTTTGTAAATTTCCTTCCATTCTTTTCTGGCCTGATGTGTTTCTGTTGAGAAATCATTGGATAATCTAATGGGAGCTCCCATGTATGAAACTTTCTGTATCTCTCTTGCAACCTCTAAGATTTTCTCTTTGTCCTGAATATTTGCCATTGTAATTATGATGTGTGTTGGTGTGGGTCTTTTCAGGTTCATGTTCCTTGGGACTCTGTGCTTTGTTGATATTTTCTTCACCATATCAGGGAAGTTTTCTTTTTCTTTCTTTCTTTTTTTTCAGAGAAGTTTTCTGACATTATTTCTCCAAATAGGTTTTCTAACTTACTCTTCCTGTTGTTCTGGCACCTCTATTATTTGTATGTTGCTTTGTTTCATGTTGTCCCATAACTCCCTTGGGCTCTCCTCATGTCTTTTAATTTTTTTTTCTCCAATTGCAGTTCAGTTTGGGTGTGTTTTGCTTCCCTGTCTTCTAATTCGCTAATTTGTTCCTCCATTTCTCCTAGCCTACTGTTGAAATGGTCCATGGTGTTTTTTATTGCATCTATATCAGTCTTGATTTCTTCTTGGTTCTTACAAAAGTTGTTGATTTTTTGTCATCTATTTCTTCTTGGTTCTTACATAAGTTTTGATTTTTCTTCCATCTGATTTATTAACTGTATGACCCTTATGCTGAATTCTTTTTCTGACATATTGCTTGTCTTTATTTCACTTAGCTGGTTTTTTGGCGATTCCTCCTTTTCTTTTCTTTGAGGGTTTCTTTGCCTACCCATTTTTGTTCTCACTGACTGATCTAGATGTTGAGTCTTGCAGGGGCTGCTCCTTTTGTGGCAGTGGCTTCTAGGGCTGTGGTTGCTCCTCAGGTGGTCACTGAAGTGGCTGCTCCTCAGGTGACAACAGCTCCTCTGGTGAGTGCTGTTCCCAGCAGTGGTGTCTCCTCTGGCTGGTGGGAGGTTGCTCACACAGATGCTATTCCTGGACAGAGGTGGGCTACTCACGTGGCTGCTGCTCCCCAGACAGGAACGGACTGCTCATAGGGATGCTGCTCCTTGGATTGGGCTGCATGTTGTTGTTGTTCTTCAGATGGGGCTCATGAGGTTGCGCTTCTTGGACAGGAGCAGGTTTCTTGTAGGGATGCTGCTCCTTGTATGCGTGCAGGCTCTTCGTGTAGCTGCTGCTCCTCGGATGGGAGTGAGGTGCATGTGCAGCTGCTGTTCCTCAGACGGGACGGGCCACTCACCCGCTGCCGCTCGTCGGACATGTGCAGGCTGTGTGTGGCTGCTGATCCTCAGACCAGTGCGGACTGCACAGGACTGCCACTCCTCAGATGGGGGCAGGCTTCTCGTGCAACCACTGCTTCTCAGACGGGGGCAGGTTGTTCACACAGCTGCTGGTCCTCGATCTGGTGCAGGGTGCTGGCTGCTCCTCAGATGGCAGCGGGCTGTGCAGGGCTGCTGCTACTCCATCGTGAGCAGGCTGCTCTTGCGGCTGCTGCTTCTTGGATGGGGCGGGTTGCTCACATTGTTGCTTCTCCTCGGATGGGGGAGTGGGTCACTTATACAGCTGCTGCTCCCTGGACAGGGGCAGGCACATGAGGCTGCTGCTCTTAGGCCTGGGTGGGCTGCTCATGGGGCTGCTGCTCCTTGGACAGGAGTGGACTACTTACATGTCTGCTGCTCACATGGTTGCAGTGCCCTGGGCTAAAGCATTGGGCTGGTCAGAGGGGAGTGCACTTCAGAATTCACAGGAGCCTGCGCCCGGAGTGGCTGGAGACTTGTTGACTGTGGGACCACAGCTGAGGTAGCAGGTTCCTGGCAGGAGTGGCTGTAAAGTCCCAGAAGTTATGTGAATACACCATGGATGGAGGTGAGGCTGGGCTCCTAGTTATACCAGCTCTTCCTTTCAAAAAGGCTAGGCCTCTGAGGACAAGCCAGCCTCCTGGTACTGTTTGCAATGTAGCAGAGGCTGCCTAGTTAGGCGAAGCTGGTTAGCCTGCCCTCAAAGATTCTATGGGATCTAACTGTGACACACACACACATACACACACACACACACACACACACACACACACACACACTACATGACCACACAGTCCTCTTTTGCTTCCTCTTTCACTCACTCTCTCTCCCTCACTGCTGTCTTCTTCCTGCCTCTGTAGTTGCATCTGGGGTATTATTGACCCATTCATGGATGGAGTTTCCTCTCTAGGTGTCTGGTTATGTGGCTTGCTCTCTAGCTCCTGTTCAGACAGGATAAAACTCACCTAGATAAGACAAAACACAAAGGGAACAAACACGAATGTACTCATGACACCAATGACCCCTCTATAAGTAACCACCTTTCTCCAGGGATCATATATACTTTCCGGCTACAAAGTGTTGCACCTGCTGAGTCTCCTTCACCAATTCAGGTTGGATGTTATTTGTTTCAGCTGTTCATTCTATCTGCTTTGGGACAAGGCTTGGGACACGTCTGTCTATTCTGCCGCCATTTTGTCTCCTGAGTTACTTTGCACCTCATCATTTTGGACACCAGGTAACCAAAGAGGGTGGGGGAGAGAGAGGAACATTAATCAATGTGAGAGAGAAACATCCATCGGTTGCCTCATGTACACTCCCCAACTGGGGATTGAACATGCAACCTAGGTATGTACCCTGACCAGGAATGGAACCCTCAACTTTCTTTAAAAATATATTTTATTGATTTTCTACAGAGAGGAAGGGAGAGGGACAGAAAGTCAGAAACATCGATGAGAGAGAGACATCGATCAGCTGCCTCCTGCATGCTCCACACAGGAGATGTGCCCGCAAACAAGGTACATGCCCCCTACCGGAATAGAATCTGGGACCTTTCAGTCCACAGGCTGATGCTCTATCCACTGAGCCAAACTGGTCTCAGCAGAACCCTCAAACTTTTGATGTGCGAGATGACACTCCAACCAACTGACCCATATTGGCAAGGGCAAATGTGGTTTTTGAAACAGCAATGTAGAAATAACTCATGAGTCAGCAACAGTAGGCATTGAAGAAGGGCCTGAATCTGCCTCCAGTAGAGATGACAGTAATGAGGACAATGAGGCTGTTTTGCCACTTAGAGGGTAGTGTGGAGACAGCTGGTTTTGGTTCTTGTGAGTTCCATGAAAGATACTTTCCAGGTGCACTCACTCTCCTGTTCTGGATTCTTCCCCCACTTCCCCTGTTGGCACTTCCCTTGCTGCGAGTCCACTTCTGCTCTGCCTTTGGCTTGTATTCCTTTGTTGCTCTTGCTGTGCTTGGGAGGACTGGCTGCAGGGGTTCCAGGCCCCTAGCCCAGACTTTGCCCTCCTTGAGACTTGGTCACAAGTCCACTGACTAGCCAGTCTTGGTTTGCATGTAAAAGCTTAAAGTGATACTAAAAACCGAACAAATGGGCAGAAAACCTTTCATGAGGTTCCAATGGAGGCAGGTGGGAAGCCTATCTAATAAAAGAATAATATGCAAATTGACCATACTTCCGCTACAACCACAAGCCATGCCCACCAGCCAATCAGGAGCAAGTATGCAAATTAACCCAGCCAAGATGGTTTCAGCTACAGAACAAGCAGGAGACTTGGGTTTCCCCTGCAATGGAAGAAGCCAAGCTTTCTGCATGCCCTGGCCAGCTCTAGATTCCACTCAAGACTACAAAGTTTCAGTTTACAGAAGATAAATAAATCCCAGATACCAGGGCCTCTGCTTGGGTCAGTGGGGGTTTGGATGGCCTGCAAACTATCACAAGCCCCTTTCCCAGGCTGCCCTATGCCCCAAGGGAACCCCCACCCTGATCTGGAACACCCTTCAGGGCAAACCAGCTGGCTCCCACCCATGCACCAGGCCTCTATCCTATCTAATAAAAGAGTAATATGCAAACTCACTGTCACTCCAACACACAAGATGGCTGCCCCCATATGGTCAAAGATGGCTGCTCCCATGTGGACACAAGATGGCCTCCACAAGATATCCAGTAGGGAGGACAGTTAGTAGGGACCAGGCCTGCAAGGGAGGGAAGTTGGGGCAATCAAGTCTGCAGGGGAGGGCAGTTAGGGCTGACCAGGCTGGCAGAGGAGGGAAGTTGGGGGTGATCGGGACTGCAGGGAAGAGCAGTTGTGGGGGGGACCCAGGCCTACAGGGAAGGGCCATTAGGGGGGAAGCCAGGCCTGCAGGGGAGAACAGTTGGAGGGACCAGACCTTCAGGAAAGGGCAGTTATGGGTGACCATGTCTGCAGGGGAGGCCAGTTAGGGGCAAACAGGCTGGCAGGGGAGCAGTTAGGCATCAATCAGGCTGGCAGGGGGTGGTTAGGGTGTGATCAGGCTGGCAGGCAGAAGCTGTTAGGGACAATTAGGAAGGCAGACAAGCAAGCAGTTGTGAGCCAGTAGTCCTGGATTGTGAGAGGGATGTGCTACTGGGATTGGGCCTAAATGGGCAGTCTGACATCTCTCAAGGAATCTCAGTTTGGAGACGGTGCAGGCTGGACTGAAGGATACACCCTCCCCCCCCCCCATGCACGAATTTCGTGCACTGGGCCTCTAGTACTAATGATAATGACCCCCAGAGATTTCCATGCTCTCATCTTGAACCTGTAACTATGTTAAGTTACATGGTAAAGGGGAATTAAGATAACAGATGCAGGTAATTCATCCTGAGTTATTCTGGAAATTTAAAAAACAGGGTCCTTTAAATATGGGAAAGGGAGGAAGTAGAGTCAAGATCAGAGTGATGCTATGCAGGAAAGATTCAGCTGACCTTTGCTGGCTCTGAAAATGGAATAGTCCTTGAGGTAAGGAAAGCACATACAGCCTCCAGAAGCTGAAAGAGGCAAGGGGACAGACTCCTAGAGCTTCCAGAAGAAATGCAGCCCCGCACACACCTTGAATTTAGCCCAGTGAGACCTTATTGGACTTCTGACCTCCAAAACTGTAAGATAAAAATGTGTTTCAAACCCCTAAGTGTGTTGTATTTTATTATAGCAGCAGGAGGAGACTAACAGAGAAGCTGAGGTAGATATTAGTGTCCTCTTCATTCTTTGGAAAAAAAAAAACAAAAACCTAGCATGTGGTGTTTCTTTACATTGTTTTAATTTTGCCAATTTAAATCCATAACCAATACTCTTTGAGTTTAGGATTTTAAGATAAATGTGCATAAAATTGGGTGGAAGTTATGATTTTGGTGCAGCAAAAGAGAGAGGAGGAGGAGAAGAAGGAGAAGGGGAAGGGGAAGGGAAAGGGGAAGGAGAAGGAGAAGGAGAAAAGAGAAGAGAGAAACATCAATGATGACAGATAATCACTGATCAACTGCCCCCTCACACCCTCCACTGGGGATCGAACCCAAAACCTAGGCATAGACCCTAACTGTGAATTGGGCCTTGGTTTATAGATTGATTTTCAACCACTGAGCCACACTGGCCGCACAAGTTTGGCTTTGATTTTAAACTACTTCACAAGGAGATTGGGGCCTGCTCCTGTTTCAGAGTGCATCCCGTTTTGTAGGTCTGCAGTGGGGTCACCAACTGTCTTCCCAAGAGGCCCTTCTCCCATACCCAGTCCTGATGGCTGCTCATGAAGCAGGAAACAGTCCAGGGCCAGCAGACAGAGGGTGTTTTTGAACAATTTTGGGGAGAACACTAGTTCTAACCTTGGTGTAGCAGGACAATGCTCTAGGGCAGACAGGGTTTCTTATTTGTTGAGGCTAGGCCTGTCCCTTTGCTGCCAGATGACTGCTCTCTGGAGACAGGTCAGGTGGAGAGACAAGGTCAGGACAGAGCAAGGGTCAATGGCCTGCACCTCCACTCTAGCTTCAACCCGTTTTGAGCTCTGTTTTTATTAGTTTTCTTATTAGGGCAGCTCAGAAGATGTGAGAGGTTTCTGCAGCTTTAAAACAAACAGTTGCCCTAGCTAGTTTTTCTCAGTGGTTAGAGCATTGGCCCACGGACTGAAGGGTGTCGGTTCGATTCCAGTTAAGGGCATGTACTACAGTTAGAGGCTTGATCCCTGGTTAGGGCATGTGTGGGAGACAACCAATGGATGTCTTTCTCACATCGATGTTTCTCTCTATCTTCCCTTCCCCTCTAAAAATCAAAGGAAAAAACATATCTTCTGGTGAGGAGCAACAACCACACAAAAAAATAAAACAAACCCAAAGCAAACAAAAAATAACATAAAACAAACAAAATCACTTTGAAAATTAAAGTAGAAGAATGCTTTCGTTGACTCCCACTGAGAGGAATGCCCCTGCTCAGTGAACATCTGTTTAAAGGAGAAACTCGACATCTGGCTGGCATCGCGAGGTGGCTTTATTTGGGATTATTCTATTTGGGATTATTTCCTAAATTAGAGGCAGTATCCTCAGCAGGAAGCATTGTTGCAGTGCAGAATTCATTACGACCAAAACAGTGCCAAGGCACAGACGGGGCTCATTTTGGCATTCTTCTTTTTATTTGTTTTTTTTTTTTTTTTTGCTGCCTCAGCTAGCCTAGGGTGAGGGAATTAACACGGGGCCTGCATTCCAGTGTGGCCCCACCATTTGCTGTCAACAGTGGACTTATCTGATCTCCGCTTTGTTGGCCTCACAGAATTGTCCAAGCGGGCAATTAATTACCAATGCAAACAGCCTGTGTGTTGTCAAGGTATTACCCAAGCTGGGCTCCCTAGAGGGGACTAGAATGTAAAAGGGGCCACCTACTTCTTTGGTTCTAATGAGAATCCAGGGGCTGATGTTGACAGCGTTTGCTTGGCCAGAACCGAAGTGCCAGCTAAATTAGTGAGCTGGGCTCAGAGTCTGAATGAGCTCAGGAGGAATTGCCCCAAGAGCAGCTCTAATTGAGTGGCTTACATATCCTCTTGGCTTCCTGCGGAGTTTTTTATAGTTCATTTGGCTACCCAGCTAAAAAAAAAAAAAAAAAAAAAAAAAGCAAAGCCAGGAATCCAAAATAGTAGTACATAAAAAGAAACCAACAAAACCATGTTTTCATCTTTTATTTGTCAGATGCAATATATACCATGTGGAGTTGTAGGTTGGGACTCTCATGAATTCCCACCCAACACTATGCTTCCTGTATGTTCCATGGAACTGCCCCTTGCCATGGTCAGTGATGTCTTCTGTGTTGCTAAATCAGATCATCTGACACCTCTGATCACACCCTCCCCCTGAAAGCATTTTCTCTCTTTAGCTTCTGGGAAGCCACACTTTACTGGTCATTCTTGCCTTTCTCGCCTCCCTGACCTCAGGACCGGTGGCAGGGTCAGGGGCTTCGTTTTCAGTCAGCTTCTTGCTCTACGGGCTTCTTTCCCTACACTTGCTCTCCGGATGGCTTTAAATGCCTGTGAGTCTTCAGTTTCTATCCCTGGATCTGCTCTCTCTTGACCTCCAGGCACCTACACCCAACTCCTCCATTTGGTTGTCTCATGCCCTGCTGGGGTAGGTTATTGAAACCCTTCAGGTTCACTTATTCCCACCCAACATCCAAATCCTGGCTCTTACCCCGGGGTCCCCAGACCTCCCCAAAGCCCAGCCACCAAAGGGTCCATGCCCTGCACGACATGCTAAATTATTTTGACCATTACTCCTGCAAATAGGCATCTTGAAAGGACTCTGTGCAAACCTGAGTTTCTGCTTGCTCCCTTCAAACTCCCTCCTCCCACCTGAGTAACTGGAAGCCCATTCTGCCGGTGGCTCTGGCCACTCCTCCAGGGGTTACCTTTTCTTCTTGCCTCACAGCTGATCTCTCACTAGATCACATGTGAGTACCCTCAGAATCATCCAGACTCCCACCCCTTTTCACCTCCTCTCTGGCTCCCTCCCTTATCTGGACCACCATTCCCTCTCATTGTGTACTCTCTCTCAGAGTCTACTCCTGCCCCTACAGTTATCTCCATATAGCAGCAAGACGATCTTAGAGACATAAGTCACATTGTGTCCCTCTGCTTAGAATCCTCCAGTGGCTTCCATTTGTAATGAGAATAAAACCCAAACCCTTACCATGGCCTACAAGACCCAACAGAATGGACCTGCCCAGGGCTGGCTTGCCAGTCTTCCGATGTGCTAAGTGCTCCTCCACTTTGGGACCTTGTGTTTGCCCTCTCCTCTGGTTAGCTCTTGTCCCAGTGAGGTGTTTGTCCTTACTCTTACTTCTTTCCAAATACAGTGGTACCTCGAGATACAAGTGCCCTAACATATGAGATTTTTGAGATACGAGCCGTCTAGCGAGCTATTTTTGCTTTGAAATACGAGCAACATTTGAGGTAGGAGTAATCGCACAGATCGCAAATCGGCTGGCTGCACACGACCCACCAGTTACCGTGACTCCAGCTTCTCATAGTTTCCCACGCCTCAAGGTTATGGAATGAATTAAACTCGTATCTCGAGGTACCACTGTACTCCCACCTTGGAGAGGCCATCCCTGAGCACCGTACCTGAAATTGTATTGTAAATACCCTTCTAGCACCAGCTTGCCCTTATCTGCTGATATTATCTGCCCACCTGTTTGTTTACTGTCTGTCTCCAGCACTTGACTTTGGGCTCCATGAGGGCAGGGACTTTGTTTTTGTCTGCTTTGTTACCAGTACCTAGAACAAAACCTGACCCAGCCAAGGACTCACCAGGACATGGATGGCATCCTCAAACCTAGTAATTGAATATTTTAAACAAAAGGCTATTTACAAGATATGGGCAGGGTTAGAGAGACCAACAAGGGGTAGTGACGCCCCTTGGGCGATGAAGAAGCATCTGGAGGGTTTACCACCCTGGGCTTTGTGGGGTAAATCAGGTCGTAGCCAATCTTTGTGGATTGGTAGCAGCTCCCTTTGACTCTAGGAGTGTACCCCTAGGGGCTCCTTGTTGAGCTTTGAGCTCATCCTAGTTAGATCAGGCACATCACTGATCTCTTTAGAGAGTTATGTTCTGCCTAAATTTCCAGAGATGGCTACCCCATTTATTTTGTGTTGACCCTTATTAGTCTCAATTTTAGCTGGCGGCCTTGTCGTTTTAAATATATTTTATGATTTTCTGAGAACTGGTGGAAAAGAATAAACAGAAAACTGAGCTGAAGACTTGACCAGGCAATTTATACAAGAAGAAATCAAAATGGATAACAAACATGAAAAGATTTTCAACTTCATTAGTAATTGGAGAGATTAAAATTCAACGATAAGATAAAATTACATACCCTCCAGTGGGCTAAAATTATAATAAAATCTGACATTACCAGGTGTTTACATGGCCAGAAGAGTAATATGTGCTCTTAGTATAAATTTGCAATGTAGAAAAGTGTAGAGAAAATGCAAACCCCATAACCCAGGGTTAACCATTGTTAACATATCGGAATACAGTATTCAATACTTTATTTCTCTGCAGAAATATATAGTTTACATTATTGGTATCAACCTGTATATATAGCTTTTCCCCTATTTGTGAAATATAAATACAGAAAAGTGTGCAAGGCCTTTAATGAATCAGTGTAAAGTGAAAATCTGTGTTATCACCCATCGGGGTGAGAAATAGAATGTTGACAAACACCCAAGTAGACTTGTTTGCCCCTCCTTATCACAGCCTTCTATCCCCTTAAGAGGTTACTACTAGTTTCATTTCTATGCAGTCATTTTCTTGCTTTAACACCTATAGTTTAGTTTGGCCTGTTTTAGAAACCAAATTACACTGTATACAGGCTATTGTGCTTTGTCTCCTCCCCTCCCCAAATAAACCCCATGAGATTATGATTTGTTGTATGTGTTTGCGCTTCATTAATTTTGATTGCTATGCATTATGCCGCTGTTTGAATATACACAAGTTTTTTTCTTAATTCATTCTTTTATTGATGGGCATTTGGGTAGTTTTCTCTTTTTTACTGTTTCAGGCAGTGCTGTCATGGATATGGTTATATAGATATGCGTAAGTTTCTCTAGGGCACTGGTTCTTAAACTGTGATTTGGGGACCCTTGAAGGGCCTCTGAGACTTCAAGGCTTAACTGTTTTCATAATGACAATAAGATGTCAATTGCCTTTTGCACTATTCTCAAGAGTGTACAGTGTTTTCCAGAGTTGATGTGACATGTAATATCATTGTTCTGATGCCTAATAGAATGTGTGCTGTGTCTTTCTGTCTTTAAATTTTTGTCGGTTTTAATTTCTTTTTATAAAATAGTTTTATTGATTTCAGAGAGGAATGGAGAGAGAGACAGAGAGAAAGAGAGAGAGAGAGAGAGAGAGAGAGAGAGAGAGAGAGAGAGAGAAACAATGATGAGAGAGCATCATTGATCTGCTGCTTCCTGCACATCTCCTACTGGGGATTGAGCTCACAATCTGGGCATGTGCCCTGACTGGGAATTGAGTGTGACCTCCTCGTTCATAGATCGATGCTCAACCACTGAGATATGCCAGCTGGGCCTCAGTTTTAATTTCTAATGTGAGAAATATAATGGATATAACCCGCATAACAAAGGCTCTTCTGAGATTCTTAAATTTTTGAGTCTATAGAGTCCTAATACCAAAAAGTTTGAAAATTGTGGTTCTATCCAGGGTTCTACCTAGGAGTGGAGTTTAGGGAGTATGTAGTTTGTAACTTAAATCTAACCAGGTGATGCCACACTGTATTCTAAAGTGGTTATATCACTTTATACTCCTATCAGGATTGTATAAAACTTTCTGTTGTACTAAAGCCTCACCAACACTTGGTATTATTAGACTTTCCTATAATTTTAGCTGTTGATAAGCGTGTAATTTTATATTATTACTAGAGGCCCAGTGCATGTGCACTTGGGTGGGGGAGGTTGTCCCTCAGTCCGGCCTGTGCCCTCTCACCATCCAGGATCCCTTGAGGGATGTCAGACTGACAGTTTAGGCTCGCTCCCTCGGGGATTGGGCCTAAGCTGACAGTCAGACATCCCTCTGTCAGCCCGGAGCGGGCCTATACCATTAGTTGGACATCCTTAGTACTGCCGCAGAGACAGGAGAGGCTCCCACCACTGCCACTGCACTGGGCAGCCATGAGCTTCTGGCTGAGTGACACTCCCCCTGTGAAACCTGACCAGTAGGGGGCAGCTTCTGCCCTCTGGTGGTCAGTGCACATCATAGCGACCTGTTGCTCTGCTTTAAGGGTCAATTTGCATATTACTCTTAATATATAGGATGGTTTCATTTGTATGTCTTTTGTTACTAATGAGGTTGAGCATCTTTCCATATGTTTATTTTCCAAATTGATTTTCTTCATTTATGAATTGCCTGGTCAAGTCTTAGCTCATTTTCCTGATATTTTTCTATGGTTCTCACTCATGATGCTTTCTTTCCTCTTGTGCTTGGTTATTTTTGACTGTGTACTGCTCATTGTTCTTAAAATATATTTGTAGGGCTTTGAAGTCTAGGGTATGTGTGCCTTCTTCCAGCAGAGATTTGTCTGATTTTTTGGGGGTGCCTGGGGTGCCTGGGACCATTTGAAATAAGTTCCCAACCTTTTTCCCTTGTTTCCCCAGCACCAAGAAGCCTTCCTTGATCTGCTCTGGAGGTTGAATTGAGGAGAAGCCAGTTTGTTTCTGAGTCACCGTTACACCATGGGTGTAGCTCTTTGGAGTCCCGTTTAATATGGGAAGGCATTCTATTAGAGTCTTCAATTTAGGTGGTCATAGGCATAACTTCAGTCCCTTTGCCTGCCTTGGAAGGAAGCTGAAATGAAAGGCCAAGTTTGTCCAGCTTGGCAAATGCCTTCAGATTTGTTGGCTGCTACATTTGTAGACTTTATGCTGTCTCTTAGGTTTTGTTTTATTTTTCCATGATCAGTTTTATACCATCTTGTCAGTTCTTCCATCCTTTTAATTGGATGTTTTTAAAATCAAACATTTTTGTTGTTTTTAATTGGCAGGTTGGTCCATATAATCTATTCTGCCATTACTAGAAACACAAATTGATATATATCTTTATCCTATTTAGGTGTTTAATCTTATTTTCTTATATAATTAAATTGATTTTGAATATATGATTTTTGATGGATATTGTGCGGACTCTAGGTCTTTGCTGTTATAAAGTATACTAGAGGCCTGGTGCACGAAATTTGTGAACCGGGGGTGGGGGTTTCCTTCAGCCTAGCCTGCTCCCTCTCCAATCTAGAACCCCTTGAGGGACGTCCGACTGCTCATTTATACCCAATCCAGATAGGATCGGGCCTAAACGGGCAGTTAGACATCCCTCTCACAATCCAGGACTACTGGCTCCCAATTGCTCACCTGCCTGCCTTCCTGATTGCCCCTAATTGCTTCTGCCTGTGAGCCTGATCACCCCCTTACCACTCTCTTGCCAGCCTGATTGATGCCTAACTGCTCCCTGTCATCCTGTTTGCCCCTAACTGCCCTCCCCTGTAGGCCTGGTTACCCCTAACTGCCCTCCCGTGCAGGACTGAGTCCCCCCCTCCCCAACTGCCCTTCCCTGCAGGCCCCATCACCCCCAACTTTCCTCCTCTGCTGTCCTGGTCACCCCTCATTGCCCTTCCCTGTAGGCTTGATCACCCCCAACTGACCTCTCTTGCAGGCCTGGTTCCTCCCAACTTCCCTCCCCTGCTGGCCTAATCGCCCACAACTGACCTCCCTTACAGGCCTGGTCCCTGCCAACTGCCCTCCTCTGCTGGCCATCTTGTGGTGGCCATCTTGTGTCCACATGGGGGCAGGATATTTGACCACATGGGGACATCATCTTGTGTGTTGGAGTGATGGTCAATCTGCATATTACTCTTTTATTAGATAGGATAGAAGCCTGGTGCATGGGTGGAGGCCAGCTGGTTTGCCCTGAAGGGTGTTCTGGATCAGGGTGGGTGTTCCCTTGGGGCATGGCGTGGCCTGGGCAAGGGGCCTGTGGTGGTTTGCATGCTGGGCACACTCCCCAGCCAGCCAAGGGGAGGCCCTGGTATCTGGGATTTAGTTATCTTCTACAATTGAAACTTTGTAGCCTGGAGTGGAACCAAGCCTCCTGCTCACACAGCCATTGAGACTTTGTTGCCTTAATCTCTGCCTGCCAGGGTTTGGGGAAAGCTTGGCTTCTTGCATTGCCAGGGGCAACCCAGGCCTCTCTCCTGGGCTCTCTGTGGCTGTAGCCATCTTGGTTGGGTTGATTTGCATACTCACTCTGATTGGCTGGTGGTTGTGACTTGTGGGCGTAGCAGAGGTATGATCAATTTGCATATTACTCTTTTATTAGATAGGATTTCAGTAAGTATCTTTGTACATAATATTTGGCTGAGGATAATGGTACCTAATTACAGGGTGGCTGGGAGAGAGAAGTTCTGAATCTTACTTCATAGGTATTAGACACATGCCAACTATTATTACTGTTATTATCACATATGCACATGGAGTGGTCCTGTCTGATGGTCTCAGTCTTTTCTATGGATGGGGAGGCAGGTCTTGTGCTGAGGGTGCTGGGAGCTGGCTAGAGAGTTAAGGTGTGAAGGAGTAATACCAGGGAACAAAGGGAGCTGATTATGGAAATGTGGATTGTCAAGATACCCTGAAGGCCTGTCTCAAGTCAAACATTTTGAACTGGCAGTTGTGCTAATGCTGTGAGACCTGCTACTGCAAAGTGACGCCACCCTAGAATGCAGCAGGGCAGGTGGTGGGATCACTTGGCATAATCAGTTTATTTCAAGCAGTAATTAAATATTGCTTGAGTACCAGGCACCCTGTGTAGTGCTGAGCCAAAGGAAATGACTCAGACACTGGCTTTGTTTCAAAGAGCTCTCAGTCTAGTGTGGCTAGAGAGTGGGTTCTCCTGTCAAAGTTGGGGATTGGTGTGGGAGGACAGAATGTTGTGACAGGGGATGTCGATGCTGGCTTGAGTCTCTGCCATGACTGACTTGGACCTGTTCCAGGTGGGAAAAGAGGAGTCAGTTCAAAATCCCTAAGGAAAATCGGAAGGGATGGCAAAGGGCTGTCTGGCAGGTTCTGCTGGGGCAGGAAGTCTGGCCAGAATTGGGAAGATAGTGCCAGGCCAGAGAGTGAGATTTCCAATGTGGCACAGTTTCTTGTCCACAGTGGGGATGGAGTTGCCTTTAGCTAAGTGAGGTGAGTGAAGGATGTTGGAGGTGAGGACGGAGGTAAAGGGACCAAGGGCAGGATTTGAAGTAGATCCAGGCCACAGATGCCAGCAGACGACAGGCAGACTTAGCATAGTGAGAGAGAGAGAGAGAACTCAGCCACTGCCAAACAGCTTTACCTCATTCCGTGACTAAGAGGCAATGTGCTAGAAGTCATAAGATGATGGTCTCAAGGAAAGGGGCTGCGGCCTTAAAAGTGAAGGGAGGGTTCTTTGACAGTGAAGGTGAATTGCTTAAGGGCCCCGATATTTTTCTCTAGAGGAGGAAGCAAGCAGAAAGTCGTAAAGGGACTTGCCCATGCTCACAGATGGAACCTTTATATCTGCTATCCTCTGAACTACAGAAGCCTTTGTAAAGCAAGGTGATTTCATTTCCCTTCCCATATGTCAAAACAGTCCCATTTTCATCCAATTCACCTACTTCAAGTGTACAATTCACTGGTTTTTAGTATACTCAGAGTTGAACAACCATTTCCTCCACTGAATTTTGGCACATTTTTTTTCAACCCCGAAAGAAACCCTTTAACCCTTTAACAGCTCCCTCCCCCAGGAACGAGTTTCCTGCTATTTATATAAATGGAATCATGAAATATGTGGTCTTTTGTCCCTGGCATCTTTTAGTGTCATAATGTTTTCTTTGTTGTTTTTATTTATTTATTTATTTATTTTTAAATATATTTTATTCATTTTTCACAGAGAGGAAGGGAGAGAGATAGAAAGTCAGAAACATCAATGAGAGAGACATCGATCAGCCACCTCCTGCACGCCCCACTGTGGAGATGTGCCCACAAGCAAGGTACATGCCCCCAACCGGAATTGAACCCGGGACCTTTCAATCCGCAAGCCGACGCTCTATCCACTGAGCCAAACCGGTCTCGGCTCTTTGTTGTTTTTTAAATTAAAATTTAAAAAAAATCTTTATTGTTGAAAGTATTATTTTTGTCCCTTTTTCCCTCCATTGACCCCTTTTAGCCTGTCCTCCCTGTCCCAGGCCTTCAGCACCCTTTTGTGTATATCCATGGGTTTTGCAAATATGCATACAAGTTCTTTGGTTGATCTCCCCCACCTTCCCTCTGAGGTTCCACAGTTGGTTCCATGCTTCTATGTCTCTGGATCTATTTTGTTCTTCAGTTTATTTTGTTCATTAGATTGCACATATGAGTGTGATCATGTGATACTTATCTTTCTTTGACTGGCTTATTTTGCTTAGCATACTACTCTCCAAGTCCATCCATACTTTGTACATGATAAGATTTCATTTTTTACAGCTGTATAGTATTACATTGTGTACATGTATCACAGCTTTTAAAAAAAATTATTGTTTAAAGTATTACAAATAATAGTACATATGTCTCCTTTTTTTCCCCATTGACCTTCCCCCGGCCTCCCCTACCCCCTGACACATGCCCTCACCCCACTGCCCCAGTGTCTTGTGTCCATTGGTTATGCTTTTATGCATGCATACAAGTCCTTCGGTTCATCTCTTTCCTCCCCTCTCCAACACTCCCCAGCTTTCCTGCTATAATTTGACAGTCTGTTCAATGCTTTACTGCCTCTGTATCTATCTTTTTGTTCATCAGGTTATAATCTTCTTTATTATCCATAAATGAGTGAGATCATGTGATATTTTTCTTTCACTGCTTGGCTTATTTCACTTAGCATAATGCTCTCCAGTTCCATCCATGCTGCTGCAAATGGTAGGAATTTCTTCTTTTTTATAATAGCATAGCATTCCATTGTGTAGATGTACCATAGTTTTCTAATCCACTCATCTGCTGATGGGCACCTAGGCTGTTTCCAAATCTTAGCTATTGTTAATTGTTCCACTATGAACATAGGGGTGCATGTATCCTTTCTGATTGGTATTTCTGTTTTTTTTTTTTTTTTTGGGGGGGGGTGGATATATTCCTAGAAGTGGGATTACTGGGTCAAATGGCAATTCCATTTTAAATTTTTGAGAAAACTCCATATTGTTTTCCACAGTGGCTGCACCAGTCTGCATTCCCACCAGCAGTGCACAAGGGTTCCTTTTTCTTTGCATCCTCGCCAGCACTTGTCTGATTTGTTGATGATTGCCATTCTGACAGGTGTGAGGTGGTACCTCATTGTTGTTTTGATTTGCATATTCTTGGATGATTAGTGACTTTGAGCAGGTTTTCATGTCTCTTGGCTTTCTGAATGTCCTCTTTTGAAAAGTGTCAATTAAGTCCTTAGCCCATTTTTGATTGGATTGTTTATCTTCCTTTTGTTAAGTTGTATGAGTTCCCTGTAAATGTTGGAGATTAAACTTTTATCGGAGATAACATTGGAAAATATGTTCTCCCATGCAGTGGGCTTTCTTCCTGTTTTTGTTGATGATTTCTTTTGCTGTGCAGAAGCTTTTTATTTTGATATAGTCCCGTTTGTTTATTTTCTTCTTAGTCTCTCTTGCCCTAGGATCTGTGTCTGTAAAGATATTGCTAGGACCTTTGTCTGGAATTTTGCTGCCTTTGGAGTTTTGTAGGATTTTTACGGGCTCCCCTTACATTCAAGTCCTTTAGCCATTTTGAGTTTGTTTTTGTGTATAGTGTAAGTTGGTGATCTAATTTCATTTTTTTTTTTTTGCATGTAGTCTGACCAAATTTTCCAGCACCATTTATTAAAGAGGCTGTTTTGGCTTCATTGAATGCTCTTGTGTCCTTTGTCAAATATTGAGTATAATGACTTGAGTCAATTTCTGGGTCCTGTATTCTGTTTCATTGGTCTATATGTCTGTTCTTGTGCAAGTACCAGGCAGTTTTGAGAACATTGGCTTGGTAATATAGTTGGATGTCTGGTATTGTGATCCCTCCAACTTTGTTCTTCTTTCTCAGGATAGCTGTGGCAATTCGGGGTCTTTTTTAATTCCAGATGAATTTTTGGAGAGTTTGTTCTAGATCTTTGAAATATGCCATTGGTATTTTAATAGGTATTGCATTGAATCTATAGGTTGTTTTAGGTAGTATGGACATTTTTATGATGTTGATGCTATCAATCCATGAACATAGTATGTTTTTCCATTTGTTTGTGTCTTCCTCTATCTCTTTTTTCAATGTCCTGTAGTTTTCCGAGTACTACAGGTCTTTTACATCCTTGGTTAAGTTTATTCCTAGGTATCTGAATTTTTTTTGGTGCAACGGTAAATGGGATTTTTTTTTCTATTTCTCTTTCTGTGAGTTCATTATTGGTCTATAAAAAGGCCATAGATTTCTAGGTGTTAATTTTGTATGCTGCTACATTACCAAATTCATTTATTCGGTCTTCGGTTTTTGATGTAGTCTTTGGGATTTTCTATGTATAGTGTCATGTCATCTGCAAATAAGGACAGCTTTACTTCTTCTTTTCCAATTTTGATGCCTTTTATTTCTTCTTCTTGTCTGATGTTGAACAGGAGTGGTGAAAGTGGGCATCCTTTTCTTGTTCCTCTTCTTAGGGGAAATGGTTTAGTTTTTACCACATTGAGTATGATGTTGGCTGTGGGTTTGTCACATATGGCTTTTGTTATGTTGAGGTATGATCCTTCTATTCCCACTTTGCTGAGAGTTTTTATCAAGAAAGGGTGTTGGATTTTGTCAAATGCTTTTTCTGCATTGATTGATATGATTATATGATTTTTGTCTCTCAATTTATGTGATGTGTCACATTTATTCATTTCTGGATATTATACCAACCTTGCATCCCTGGGATAAATCCTACTTGGTCATGGTGTGTGATCTTTCTGATGTACTAGTGGGAGGGATAAGCACCCTTCCCAGAGTAAGTTTACCTGGGAATTTGGGGTACTGTCCATGGAAAAACTATAGACAGCTTAAATAAGGAAGCTTTGCTGGATTTAGCAATAAAACTCCATTCTGTTCTGAGACTCAACAGCAAGATTTGATCAGTTGGGCCAAAGTCAGACCATTACATCTAGCTGGAGCCTTTCTGTTGTATTTGTTACCTAAATTAGCTGCTAAAGGAAAAGCTTATGAGTATATCAAGTTCTGATAGAATCCCAATGGTAGAGGTTGAATTTCATCTTCAGATTTTCTTGAGGAGGATCCCTGATGTCCATTTCACCTGGACTAAGATTTAGTAGCAAAACAAACAATATTGATTAATATTGATTGAGCACTTACTATATACCAAGCACTTAACTAAATTGTGGCCTTACATTTACTTATTTAATCCACATAGCATCCCTCTAAGGATGGTTAAATATCACACTCACATCCATTCTCATTTTATCCTGTTTACACTATTATTGTCTTAGTTTTACCAACGAGGAAACTAAACTGGTGTGCAGGGAATTTCAGTAACTTTTCCAAAGTCACCCAGTTAAGAAGTGGCAGAGCCAGGATATGACCCAGGCAGTCTGTTTTTGGAGCTGTCACTACCCACCACCCCATTGTCCTGCCTTATATCTATCTTGTGCTGCTCTGTGGTGTAAAGCAGAATGGAGACACTCCCAGAATTGCTTGAATGTGCCTCTTGCCTTTTTTATTACTACACTGATAGATGTCTGTTGGGGTTTGCTCACAGCTGCCCTATTCACTTGGGATTTCAGACATCGTGCGGTAAAAGCCTTGCTAATTTCTCAGTAATGAATTATAGGAAAGCCAACCTACTTAAGGGAGAGGTCTGAATTAAATAGTGATTCTATAAATTCCATGTGGTGGCATGTTTCTTTCCCTCTGTTTTCTGATCTGTAATTTCCCTGTAATACGCAAGGGTGGTAGAGGTGAAGCAGATATGGTTATCTTCATTTCTCAGATGAGAAAATTGATGTTCAGATTTCAAATGACTAGGCAAATCCACACACCTGTTATTGCACAAAAATTAAGGGATGACATACTACTCCTAGGTAGATGATTTATCTCTTCTGATGATCATTTTTAAAAATATATTTTTGTTCATTTCAGAGAGGAAGGGAAAGGGATATAGAAACATCAAGGATGAGAGAGAATCATTGATCAGCTGCCTCCTGCACAACCCCCACTGGGGGTCAAGCCTGCAACCCAGGCATGTGCCCTGACAGTGAATCGAAATATGACCTCCTAGTTCGATGCTCAACCACTGAGTCACACCGGCTGGGCTGGTGCTCATTTTTTTTTTTCAAGAAGTCTAGACAGAAGGATCGAATCACTTATCAGAGGAAAAGAAGCTAGGTTTACTTCACTCTTTCTCATGACAGGAGTTGATGTCAGAAGCCATCAGGGCTATACCTCTACATAGCTTTGAGGGGAGGTAACACAAAGCTACTCAGAAAAATGTAAGGCTTCCTATCTTCACATGTTGATGGCTGCTTTATTTATAATCACCAAACACCAAAATCAGCCCACATGTCCTTTGATGGGTGAATGGATAAATGATCTATGGTACATCTGCCCCATGGAACTACTCAGCAATAAAAAGGAGCGAACTGTTGATACAATAAGCTGGATGAATCTCAATACATTATGTTGTGTGAAAGAAGCCAGATTCAAAAGAATACATACTGCATGGTTCCATTTCTATGACATTCTTGAAATAACATCATTATAGAGATGGAGAGCAGATTAGTGGTTGTCAGGTGTTAGGGGCATGTAAAATGGGAGACAGGTAGGTACGCTTATAGAAAGGCAGCACGAGGGATCCTTGTGCCAATGGAACTGTTCTTTATCTTGACCGTGGTGCTGGTCACATAAATCTACACATGTCATAAAATTTTATAGTACTTAATAAATGCACACGAATGAATGCAAGTGAAACTGGGGAAATCTGAATGAGATGGGTAGATTGTATCAATGTCAATATCTTGATTGTGATCGTACACTATAATTTTGCATAATATGACCTCTGCAGGAAATTGGGTAGGTATAATAAGGATCTCCTTGTATTATTTCTTACCATTCTATGTGAATCTATAATTATCTTGATAAAAATTTCAATTTAAATTTGTAATGCTTTGGAAGCTGTGTGTCACTCAGGAACCCTGCTGGAGACATCTAGTTAATAATACAAAAGAGCCAAGCAAGGGTGATTCAAAACAGTAATTCAGAAAAGGTGAAGCCAACGGAAGGAAGAGCTGGCGGTAAACACTGAAGCATTTCAACGGATCTCAGGCTGATAGATCAGAGAGGTGTGTGACAGGAGGCCCTGGGTCCAGAGCTCAGAGCCACTTTGTATTGAGAATTTGGGTTTGGGAGGGGGCAATAAGAACTGAAATTATGGGCCCTAACTGGTTTGGCTCAGTGGATAGCATGTCGGCCTTTGGACTAAAAGGGTCCCAGGATTGATTCTGGTCAAGGGCACATGCCCGGGTTGTGGACTTAATCCCCAGTAGGGAGTGTGCAGGAGGCAGCTGATCAATGATTCTCATCATTGAGGTTTCTATCTCTCTGTCCCTTCCTTTCTCAAATATATTTTTAAAAAAACCTTGAAATTATGGGCACAGGTGGGATCACTCTGGGAGGGGGTTAACATGAGCTATCTGGGGAACACCAAAATTGAATGGGAGGAGAGAGTCAGTAGGATCAGTGAAGGAGAATGAGAAGAGGACAAGAGCCTGAGGAGAAAGTGTCGCCCAGATTTAAGATAAAGTGTTTCAAGGAAGGCAGCGGTTCTCAACCTGTAGGTCGCGACCCCTTTGGGGGTCCAACGACCCTTTCACAGGGTCGCCTAAGACTATTGGAAAACACCTATTTCCCATGGTCTTAGGAACCAACACACTGCTCCTCGGTGTAGCAAAGTGTAGCCATGTAGTTTACTGTTGTCATATTAAGACTGTTACCCATGCTACACCACGATTCAAGACAAAATTTCATTTATTTGTAATTAGAAATAAATATTTCACAATATATAATTACATATTGTTTTTGTGATTAATCACTATGCTTTAATTATGTTCAGTTTGTAACACTGAAAATACATCCTGCATATCAGATATTTACATTACAGTTCATAACAGTAGCAAAATTACAGTTATGAAGTAGCAGCGAAAATAATTTTATGGTTGGGGGTCACTACCACATGAGGAGCTGTCTTAAAGGGTCGCGGCATTAGGAAGGCTGAGAACCACTGAAGGAAGGTGTCACAGGCTGTGGAAGGGTCAGAAAGATGAATCCTATTGTAAATCATGCTGTAGTGATCTAGGGGTGAATATATCATTTCAAATTAGTATTTTTTATTTCTTTGTATAAATACCCAGAAGTGGGATTGCTGGGTCCTATGGTAGTTTTATTTTTATTTTTTTTTTTTGAGGTAACTTCATACTGCTTTCCACAGTGGCTGTACCAATTTATAATCTCATCAACAGTGCATGAGGGCTTCCTTTTCTCCACGTCCTTGCCAATACTTGTTTGTTGTGTATTGATGATAGCCATTCTCACCGGTGTGAGGTGGTATCTCATTGAAGTTTTGATTTGCATTTCTCTGATGATTAGTGAAGTTGAGTATCTTTTCATATGTGTATTGGCCATCTGGAGGTTCTTTGAAGAAATGTCTGTTCAGGTCCTCTGTCCATTTTTTTTATTCAAATATTTTAAAGTTAATTATTTATTTTAATATTTTTATTTATCTTAGAGAGGAAGGGAGAGGCAGAGAGAGATAAAAACATCAATGATGAGCCCTAACTGGTTTGGCTCAGTGGATAGAGTGTTGGTCTGGGGACTGAAGGGTCCTAGGTTCGATTCCGATCAAGGGCATGTACCTTGGTTGCGGGCACATCCCCAGCAGGAGGTGTGCAGGAGGCAGCTGATCGATGTTTCTCTCTCATCGATATTTCTAACTCTATTTCTTTCCCTTCCTCTCTGTAAAAAAAAAAAACCGAATAAAATATATATTTTTAAAAAACATCAGTGATGAGAGAAAATCATTAATTAGCTTCCTCCTGCATGCCCCATATTGGGGACTGAGCCAACAGCCTGAGCATGTTCCCTGACAGGGAATTGAATCATGACCTCCTGATTTATGGCTCAACACTCCACCATTGAGCCATACCTGCCAGGCTAGGTATTTTTTTAATGTTGAGTTCTATGAGTTGCTTATATAGTTTGGATATTAACTCCTTATTGTATGTCTCATTTGCAAATATCTTCTCCCATTCATTTTACTTCACTGTGTGGATTTTTTTAGTTTGATGTCTCAGTTATCTAGTTTTGCTTTTATTACCTTTGTCAGAGAAGACATCTAAAAATATATCACTATGACCTCTGTCAAAGAGTTTATTGCTTTTGTTTTCTTCTAGAACTTTTATGGCAAGGCAACTGATGGTTACTAGACTTGTGGTGATGACATTATAGCTGTATAAATGTTGAACTGAATCACTACATTGTACACCTGAATACCAACTATCCTATATAATAAAAGGCTAATATTCGACTGGGAGACTGGGAGTTCGATCATTTGCTATGATGTATGCTGACCACCAGGGGGTGGAACATGGCGGGTGACCAGCAGTGGTGGCGGGTGCTGAGGGAGCAAAGGAAGGATTAGGTGGGGAGTCAAGGAGTCGAGGAACCTGATCAGCCCTGATAATCGGCCAGGCCTAGGGACCCTACTTGTGCATGAATTTCATGCACCAGGCCTCTAGTACTTAATAAAAGGCAATTTTTAAAAACTCATAAGGATGAGTCTTCAAGTCTGCCTGGACATGGCATTTCTCCACCAAGCTGGCCTCTTCTTTTATGCTCCCCAGCTTGGTGGGTGATATCACCATTCTAGCCCACATGTCAAGGGATATGTGTAGGTCATCCTCATATCCTTTCACACCTGCATCTCTTCTTAACTATCCTCACTACCTTTACCCAATATGGCCTTTCTCATCTATCTTCTCTGGCCATTTCCTGCCACATACTTGGTTCTAGCCCTCCAAATTTCTCCCTTCTCATGATATCTCCTCGCTCTCTGAGAATGGCGGATGGTCTACTGTATCTATCTCTAAGGTAGAGGTGGAGAACCTTTTTTCTGCCAACGGCCATTTGGATATTGATAATATAATTCTTGGGCCATACAAAATTATCCACTTAAAAATTAGCCTGCTATATTTGGTCAAACATTTAATTAACTAATCCCTAATGCCTTGAAAGGGCCAGGCCAAATGATTTCAAGGGCCTTGGGTTGGACGTTCCCCACCCCTGCTCTAAAGCTTGACTCAAGAGGTTTAATTTGTGCCAAGGTCCTCTCCCTTTGCTCCCAGAGTATGTTTGCTCATCTTCCTAAACCGGTCTCAGCTTGCCACCACTCCTTAAAGCCTGCCAGGCAGAGCTAGTGATGGGTTGCCAAGATGCACAGCATCTGGCACATGAAACTCTCATCCCAATTGTTTAAATGTTTCTGCCACTGGACTGAGGTTAAGAAATATGTTTTGTTGTTGTTGTTGTTGCTGTTGTTTGTTAGTTTGTTTTCATCTTTCTCTCTTCCCAAGTCTCTGGGATCTACTAGGTCTTCAGTGGTTGGTGACTAAATAGTTCTGTGTGAACTTTCTGGTTCCATAAGCCTATGAAAAGCATTCACTAAGGATTTCCTTTAAATGAAAGCCTCTCGGGTCACTGAAAATAAAATCAGATTTGCAGAAATTTGAATCACATGTAGCAGGGTCAGAACACTTTTGTTGTGTTTAAGCAAATCATACCAGGCCCTGGAAGTACACCCTGTTTGATGTTTGGGCAGACAGGCTCAGACCCTGGTTATGAGCCAAGTATATTTATAGTGGGTAAGACATCTGCCCTATCTCTCCTCCTTTTCACTCTTCGGGCACCGCTTACTTCCCATTCTCCCTCCCACTTCCTGTTATGCAAGCCAGCCCTGGTTCTAGGTGGGAGTAGGAGCTGGGGCAACCAGAATCTAGCCCAGCTCCCTGTAGTCTCTGACTCAGATCACCTTTATATCGGCTTCCCTGTGAATATCTCCTCTTGAAATGTAGTTTCCTTTTTTCTGTGGCTTAAAATTTTTGAGATAAAATTCACCCTTTTAAATAGTGGCATGAAGGACATTCACAGAGTTGTGTAACCATCACCTTTGTCTAGCTCTAAGACATTTCATCACCCCAAAAGGAAGCATCATACCAATTAAGTATTCAGCCTGCATTCTCCTCTTCTTTCCAGCCTCTGGCAACCGCTAATCGGCTTTCTGTCTCTATGCACTTACTGATTCTTGATGTATCATATAGTATATGGAATCATGCAGTATGTGCTCCTTTGTGTAAGGCTTCTTTCAGCAAAAGGTTTTCAAGGCTCATTCAGATTGTATGTAGCAGGTGTCAGAGCGTCATTCCTTTTTTATGGCCAAATACTCTTTCGTTGTATGGATAGACCACTCCCACTAGAATGCTGCTCTGTGAGGGCATCACTTGGAGCTGCCTTGTTCCTGGATGTTTCCTAGCGCTGAAATCAGAGATGGGCACCTTGCCATGCTGATCAGTGGCTGTTTGTTGGATGAATGGATGGAGGTTGCTTGTCTCCCCGTGTCTGGTGATTCTCTGTGTTTGCTGGTATGCTTGAGTGGAAACCCAGCTGGAACCTCCTCTTCCTGGGCTGGGAGGCTGGCTGCAATCTGGGAGGATGGGAAGGCTGCATATTGGGGCTGTGGGTGGTGAGAGAGCTAGTGAACAGTCTGAGGCTGGCCTGAATGGATTGCTTTCTAGGTCCCAGGACTGCTCAGCTGCCAGCTCCTCCTTGCCAGCTTTCACAGTTTCTTTAGAGGGGAGCACCAGGTCTGCACACAGTTCCTAAGCTCCCCCTCCTTCCATCTCCCACCATCTGCCTCTCCTGACACTGAGTAGAGGAAAGGGTAGGGGTTCTCCCTACCTAGCCCGCACACCTCCTTCTGGACAGATGATGTGCTCCTGAGTTTGGTTCCTTTCCATATTTTTTTCTTGTTTCTTTTTTTTATGGGAAATATGTCATATTTAGAAATTAGGGAGAATTGACATGTTTATGATATTGTAACTACCTATCCACAACTTAGTGTTCAATTGTTCAGGTCTTCTTTTAGGTTCTTTAGTATTATTTTAAAACTTTTTATTTACTTAATTCTAGTACATTTGCTGAATGTCTTTTTAAATTTACATACAGGTAAAAGCTAACTTTGAATGCATGTCAAAACAGACCATTTTTATCACCACAGAAATTTTCCTTATATCACATCCCAGCCTCCCCCTCCCCCGTGCAACCACTGATCTGATTTTTACAATATAAGATAGTTTTATCTCTTCTAGAATTTCATAAGAATAAACCATACCATGTTTACTCTTGTGTGTCTGGCTTTTTCACGCAGTATGATGCCTTCAAGGTTCATCCATGTTACAGCTTAAATCAGCAGTTCCTTTAAATTGCTGAGCAGCTCTCCATTATATGGATATATCACAGTTTATCCATTCTCCTGTTCACTGACATTTGGGTTGTTTCCAGTTTTGCACTATTAAAAATCAAGCTACTATGAACATTTGTGTACAAGATTATTTGTGAACATATGTCTTCATTTCTCTTGGATGGGAACCTACAAGTGGAATTGCTAATTCATGGGGCATAGATAGGTTTAACTTTTGTTGTTGTTAATCCTTACTGGAGGATATTTTTTCCATTGATTTTTAAAACAAGGTTTTGTGTGGGTTTTGTATTTGATTTTTTACAGAGAGGAAGAGAGAGGGATAGAGAGTTAGAAACATCGATGAGAGAGACCCATCAATCAGCTGCCTCTTGCACACCCCCTACTGGGAATGTGCCTGCAACCAAGGTACATGCCTTTGACTGGAATT
Organism: Lasiurus borealis; assembly: GCA_004026805.1. Lineage (NCBI taxonomy): Eukaryota > Metazoa > Chordata > Mammalia > Chiroptera > Vespertilionidae > Lasiurus > Lasiurus borealis. Next base: position 2,026 of record PVJN01007813.1, on the reverse strand, counting down.
GAACCTGAGACCCTTCAGTCTGCAAGCCTATGCTCTATCCACTGAGCCAAACGAGTTAGAGCTCCATTGATTTTTAGAGAAAGTGGAAGGGAGGGGAGAGAAATATGGATGTGACAGAGACACATCGATTGGTTGCCTCCTGCACGTGCCCCAACTAGAGCCAGAGATTGAGCCTGCAACTGAGGTACTTGCCCTCGACAGAAATCGAACCCAGACTCTTCAGTCCATAAGCTGATGTTCTATCCACTGAGCCAAACCTGCAAAGGCAAACCGGCTAGGACAGGATATGTTTAACTCTTTAAGAAACTGGTAGAGTTTTTCAAAATGATTGTACCATTTTGCACTTTCACCAACAGTGTGTGAGAGGTCCAGTTCTTCCACATCTTCTCCAATATTTGGTGACATTCAGCTTCTCTGACTTTGATTTATCTGTCATTCTGATGTCATCCACCTTTGTTTTTTCTGAAGTTCATCTCTTCCCCACCCCTGCCTGCTCCCAGTGCTATTTTGAATGCATTCATGCACTCCTTTTCTTATATCTCCCAGTGGTTTTCAGAGACAGGGGGTGTAAATATGCTTGGCCCACCATCTGGAACAGGAAATCAGGGCAGATTTTTAGTTATCTGAATAGTCTCTAGTGTGATATTTTATCTTGAAGGTCTCTGTAAAAAAAAAAAAGACCAACTGTTCTCCTGTCTTGTTTTCTTCCTCTTTTCTGTTCTTGTTTTCAAAGCAGCAAAGAACAAAATCAGTGACTTCTGTTTTCTCCACACTTTCCAATAAAGGAATATTAACATTTCAGCCTAAACTTGATTGCATGTCCAAGAATAACTTTTTTTTTAAAGGGAAATGGGACTATTGACATTTTACACAATTTTAAATGTTAAAGATTTTTTTCACGGGTGGGATTGAATGGAAAAGGTCTGTAGGAGACAGAGGTGGAAGATGAGTGGTAAGGAATTGTTTCACTCGCTCTGGGGAATACTCAGCCCCTAGCGTGCATATCATGTACAACTGGTACAATCACGTCTTGCATTTCTCCTCTGGAGTATGTGTTTGCATGGTCTCGCTTGTCACATCTTCAGGAAAATAGCTGCCTGAAGCTTTTTCTTCTCCCCAAGGCAATCCAGTCTCTACCCAGAGGGTTGGGGACTCTAAGGCTGGTAGGAAGGGGGTGAAGTGGGGGCAAGACAGTGGTTCTGGCTGTCTTTGCCCCAGTTAGAGGAGTGTAGCAGGTGGGTCTTTCTGCTGGCAGCAGTGCCTGGACTGGGTGGATATATGCCAAGGACATCCATTGTGACCGGGCGTTAAAATGTTTCATACACATAACCTATACTTTGGGGGTTTTATGTATTGCTTCGGTTATCTTTTTGAGAATAGAATATGATATATCCGCAGAGCAGCAAGGTGGACAAATTCGCATGGTGCTAAACTGCCAGGAAGCAAATTCTAGAAGGCATTGCTGCTGCTTCTGAAAGTACTAGTATTATGGCTCAGAATATCTGCACTCTGCGATGTGCCCACTTTTTCTCCTGCCTAATAGTCTTGGGCTGTCTGTTAGTCTATCAGGGGTGTGTTGAAGAAACAAACATGCTTTCATCCAGGGATATTCTGCCTGGGAGGGAAGCACAGAGTGCCAGCCCGGGTTGTAGGCCTGCCGATTTGAAACATCTTTCAACAGAATGTCTCATAGCCAGCGAAGCTGAGAGTTGGGGGTGGGTAGAGTAAGGAAGAAACCTAATTATGCAAATTTTGATCTTAAACCTTTATTCATATGTTTCCTGTCAGGCTGTTCTTTAATCTCAAGAGCAAGATTGCTCAGAGTTACCATGTATTCCAGTTAATTGCGATAAAATTATAGCAAAGGTTGTTTTTGCTATAATCAAGAGTGATTTTGATTAATACTTATGAAATCAAATGCCTCACCAGCACTGGGAATGAGAACAACCTTTTCAGTCAGCCTTCCTTTCTCTCCCCCTCCCCCTTTTCCCAAAGGCCAAGATAAAAATATATTTGAAAGGTTTTT